>QKMX01321860.1:0-10715 GCA_003401595.1 Venustaconcha ellipsiformis | reverse complement strand
ATCAGCTACTCTCCATCGTATTAAATAAGTCTCTTTAAAAGCGTGTATTATGTCAAAATGTAATAAGTATAATATTAGCAACTTAACTGATAATAAAGTAGTTTTTGCTTGATATGCAGTGTGGAACATGTCAGAATGTCTTTTAGGTAATTGTGTTTATTATTTTATATTGCATCTCAAAAATATGATTGGAAGGTCGCATATATTGCCTTTATTATCATTTTCCCACTGTTACTGAAATCTAACCTGCTAAAATTAATATTATTCTTTGGTACATAAATTAGAATGCTCACCATACCTCATAAAATAATAAGTGGATACTTACTTATTGAAATGGTAGTTCTTTTAACAGCTGGTGAAGACAAATATTGAATTCCAAAAGAACATCCCCAGATATCTTTGTTGTCAGCTAAAGTTGTTTGGATTAGTGTAAGGGTGTATGGATCCGAGCAGGTAAAGTTATAGCGAGTTATTTCATAATATGGTTCTGGAGTCCCATTGCATGAAGTTATAAAAACCGACATCGGAGGGACATTATTTTTGTACCAAAGAACTGTTAAAGGATTGTTGTAACACTTGTGACTGCAAGAAAGTGTTAGCGACTCTCCCTCTTCCGCATAGGCAACTGGATAAGGCTGGATATATACAATGTCTTTACAATCTGAAATATATAGAACAGAAAGAGAATAACATAGCGATGAAACGATGCATTAACTTTATATAGCTTTCTGTAAATTTCGCACTGTAACTCAAGTGATTTAAAACTTCAAACTACTTCAATTCATGTTAAGCCCAGATACTAAAACACTCTTACCTTTGACAAATATCACCAGATGCACAAAATTAATTACTTAGGCACTTCCTAACGAAGCAAATGCCTGAAATGTATTCATCTGCTTACATAAAAGGAGGGAACTGAGCACTGAGAACATATACACAATGAATAATTAATATTATTCGAATTCCTTTTACAATGAACGAAAACATTACATTTAATAGCAGTTGGACGAAACGATGTTCCAATAGAAAAAAGGGCCTTTATACTGTTCATACCTAGCAAACATACCAAAAGATGTTATTTCAATAGCAAGAAGCTTCTGGTAGGGGAACTCTGGTTCGAAAAGGAAAGGTACCTAACCACTGTTAACAAAGAATTGTATGCATCATTTTCTACTGACAAGGTATAATTTACTGTTTTCGTTCGTTGTTGAGAAAAGAAAGGATATTTTGCTCATACAGTTCTCAATGGAAGCTGCACTGAAAAGATCCTAAGGTGAATTCAGTTAACAACTAAAACACATGAATATGCCTCTTTGATAATAAATAAACTGGTCTTTGGTGCCCAAAGTTCCTAAACAGTTAAGATATGTGTATGGTCTGAACCAATACAAAAAAAAATAAATGAGAATTGGATATAGTTTTCTATTGTCTGTAGCGTTATACAGTGGGGAATTGTTTTCTTTGAAGAGGAAATATGACAAGTTACAGCTGAATTGAAATAGGGATGTATTAGATCAATTTAATATGCTCCTTATGCACCAATTAGAAACAGTTTCCATTTGACATCATAAACATTCGAGGTGATTGCCTGAGCAATGCATAAGAAAGTCTTGCTTAAAAATTTGTCGTCTGTTTGTTGACTAACAGACGAAGGAGATAATTGAACCGCCATTACTGAAATCAAACCATCATAACAGAATAAGCATCGACATGAGATTGCTGGCTTGGTGGACTGACTCGTGAATTATTAAGAAAGGTGCAAAGATAGGTTGGTTTCCACCCATCTGCATGAGTGTGCATACTAATTATCTCATTTGGCTTAGTTTTATCTGGTATAAAAACGAAGGAGAATGCTCCCCAAAACAAAACTGGTAGCTATCCATTAGAATAAGTAATTTTTGGGATGACAACCAACCTTAAAATAGAAGCCTAGCCGAACAACCACGAGGATCAGATAAAAGGGGTTCAAGCCGCGAGAGTTAGTTCCTAGCGCCACTCACTAAGGGAAGGGGATACGTCTGAAACCATATTATGTGGGCTCTTCCAGCTGCCTTGTGATGATAAAGATAAGTGAGAAACCGACTATGCCTGGTCGACAGTGAATTTACTACTGTCTACCATGAGGGACAGCACATCATTATTCTGCATAAGCCTCGAAGCAGGACTTGCTGACTCCAAATATTTTGCCGAGCATGAGACGAGATTTAGTGGTATTCTGGATCACACCTCTGTACTGCGATTGATGTGAGAGCTACAATTAGCAGACTTTGTATGACGAAGCGAATGCTTCTCTTCATTCCATAATCATATGATAAATACTCATCCTTTCTCTTTGATTGTGCACAAAAGGACCATGTAAGCAAGTGACAGCATTATGCGACTAATGTATAAGCATTCATCAGCCATTAATGAAAGGACAATTCACTTTCTTGAAGTAGAATATTCTACATCCTATAGAAATCAAGAAGGAACAAAGAGAGTGATCTTTATCTTTCTGCTTCCTTCTCTGATGTTCTGATTTTATGTCCATACTTAGATTGATCTACTGTATGGTAATTGGATCTGGTAGGTTTCGACTCGATCCTTATACTCATTTGAATGGAGAGCTAATGTCTGGGTGACCGGCTTTCTGGTGATATGCGCTTGTTTACCAGTCAGGTGACATTGTTACGATGGACGATCAGAACGTATAAGGTTAGAAAACTGTGTTCCATTTTCATAATTGTGCAAACGTCCTTTTGCACTCCGCTAAAGACATTGAAATGGCAATGATAAAGCTCTAACCATGGGTGTATGTGCTCTCTTCTGATGATTTTCCTCGCTTGGAAGTAACATTGCATCAAACCCTCACTAGTGGATAGACTATTGTCTCGTACATGTTAGGCGTTTTTCAAGGCTCAAGATTTATAGATTACATAAACCAGTTTGATTATTTGTGTGTGATTCTTTATTAACCACAATGAAACAGCAATGTGAAGCCAAATAAAGCGATGCACTGAGACTTTCCATTCATCACGACAGTTGGAGGTTCCCCGTTTGGATCGCGTTTAGTAGTCTAGCAGTATTGACAACTTCCAAAATCATCGACAAGATTCGACAAGTACAGCAATCCAACGACAAGTTTCAAATCATCGATGGAAAAGGAAAACACTGTTCATAACCCAAGTTTCTCTTCACCATGGGACCTGACAACGCAAAAGGGTTTTATTCGTGGATGGCCTCAGTAGCCTCGTTTAGATTAACAACACTTAAGACCAGATGTGTTCAGCCTGAGCCATCATGGTGGGACGAACGTATGCCGACAAGAATGACATGATATAATGGAAAAGAACTTGGCAAACTATTAAAACCAAACATCGAAGTGGACTCATGTTATTGCAAACAGGAATATCAAAAGACACACCCTGTTACATTCCTGAAATGCAAAATTTTCAAGACGTCTTGGCTTCATGCTATACATTAAAAGTGCACCCTCAAGAAGTGCGTGGACCTTTCTTGTTTCGAGGCAAACATTTCAATGACGGAAACTACATTAACGTCTATAATAACGATGAACATTTTGATATCATTACCAGTATCACTTCATTCCTGTGATAAGGTTATTACTCTGATCAACGTGACTATGGATATAACAATCATGAGCATTGTGAATCGAAATGTGAGGGATGTTTGACCTCTAAAACTTGTCTTGACGAAGGACGAGAACGAGTGCATTTTTCTGTCAACGTACTTTTGTCATTTTAGCCTCTTACCAAGAACATTTGAAGACGCAAGGTTCACAGCTGAAAAACGATCAACTGCTCCTGAGATTATGCCCTACTTGTGGAAACGTGATATGTACCAACAATGTAAAGCAGCACGTATGTTCAGGATAGAAGCGATGTCACATTTGTCGCTGAAGCATGAACTTGGAACACGAATGCTTCATTAAAAATATCATTCCAAATATGAAGGGATAGATAACCAGAAGAAAGGTAATTTCATGTTTTTCGATTTTAAATGCATGCAAGCAAGATTCCTGGAGGACGTGAAAAAATCTTTCGGGGACAAAACACGCTGGCCGATATCGCCGAATGGATGATTTACCTCATTGACGACACGTGGAGACAAAAGGACAACAAACGTTACGGATATTATCATCGCCATTCCTCGGTGATGACTCAACTTCTCGGGATAGGATGGGCAATTTCATTTTGATATACTATGTGGAACAAAGTATCGAATGTCCTAAAGTTACTTTGAACGTATCCAAAATCACATCCATGCAAATTTGGCAAGTGCAGTTTAAAGATTCAGAGAGTTATTTGACCATGCCATTAAGTCGAATCATTTGGAATAACAGTATGGCCAAAGGCTATTTCTCGCCGAAGTCAATCATCACGTAGGTCTATCCAATTGCCTGTGGCTTACTATTACGACCAGGAAAGAATGCTTACCGAACAACGAGACGCTTTCTACGCTTGGTACCACGCCCGCGTCTCGGATACCTTCGACTTTCAGGAGGAAATATTAAAATATTGTCGCTATCAAACATTTTGGGAAATATCAGTAGAACAAGGAGGAATTTATCCATTGAAAGTAGTTTGCACCATTGAAAAAGCATGTTCCGTAGTGTTCCTCCAGCACTTTATGCTTGAAAACACACTGGCTATCATAAGCCCTCAAACGACGACCGTCAATTCCCTTCGCGAGAGATATTACTTGTGTGGCAAGAAGGACTAATGTTTCCAAAAACAAGAAACAGAGGAGGCAAAAATACCATAGGAACGTATTCGTTGGATGGTTGAGATTTAGAAAATCCCAAGATCGTGTACGAGTTTAACGGGTGTTTATTCACTGTGTTCCATCTATTAACCTAAACATGACACTAAAAATCAATTTTTACAATGGACCTTGAAAGACTTGTGCCAGGCCATTTTTCAGCGTCGCTTGAAGTACCAAGCCGGTGAGGAGAAAGAAGAGGAAATCAAATACTTGTACATCCGTTCGTAGTATCTTTAGTTGAGGAAATATTGTGACTCGCAATTAATCACGGAACACATCGACCTGGACAACATTCAACAGTACGAAGAATTGATAAAGTGCCAAGTCTTGCCTACCACGTACTTGCACCATCCCATTTTATCTCACCATTGCCAAGGACAACAGATGTTTCCCTTGTGCCGTACTTTGACAGAAACGTGCAATCAAGACCAGCCTTGTCGGCGCACCTAGGAAGACAGTGCCTTGAGAGGAACCTGGGTTAGCGTGAAATTGTTTAAAGTTCTGGTCCTGGATACCAACTGTTAGAAGTGTACACAATTTACCACTTTCCCAAGACAGAAATTACCACAAAAACGAGTAGACTCAAAAGGCATTTCTGGAGACTACGTGACGCCTTTTCGAACCTGAAAGAATAAGCCAGTGACTATCCTTCCTAGTGCCACACTCTCGAAAACCAAAACAAATTTAAAGAGAAATAATGGAAGCAGGAAGGCATCACATTAGACCACTTCGTGAAAAGCGAAGGAAGGTGATTGTTTGCCAGAGTGATGTTGAATTGTTTGTGGGGCAGAATGTTACAACGACCGTGTTTACCCAAGACGAAGTCCTTGCCCGAAGCTTCCTTCTACTTCCAGATCATTCAAAACCAAATACATGAAAAACGTGGAATAGATCTTAGTCAACTACAAAGAAGAACTCGACTTTGTAGACGCCGACGAATCTATGAGTGTCATCAATGCGGCCTACGTAACAGCCCATAATCGCTTAAAATTGTAGGAAGCGTTACGCGAATTAGGATCGCCTGCTTTATTATGACGCGGACAGTTCTATCTATATCGATCGCCTAGGTCCCTGTCACTCTGACTCGAAGGGGACAGTTTAGTAGCCTGGCCGGACGATAACCCCAAAGACAAGATTCTAAGTTTTGTTAATGGCGGTCCTAAACATTACGGCTGCTAATAACGTGGCCCACAAGGAGAAGTGCACACTGAGTGTAAAGTGAAAGGATTCTTTCTCAGTTTTCGCACCAGTCGAGTTTAGTACCTTGGCTTATTTAAAGAAGCCTTGCAGGCTGGAGAAGTTCAAAACTTAGTGTCAACATTCAAACCGCACAAGATTGTACGATTTCCAACACACCAAATCGTCAGTCAGCCCTTGCAAAATATTTATCAAATCTTTTATCAGAAGTTAGTATGGTTTCCTAATCACTTCACTCTAACGTACGGACACGTTGATACTGGTCAGCATATAAAAAGAGACAAAGTCCAAGACCGATATTTTATTGTAACTACGAACCCCAAGTGAGAAAGATGAATGCTATCAAGCAGATAACACCATTCATGTTCAGTGATTTTCAAGTGGATTGCGATGCTTTGCCTTGCGATGGCAGAGATGGCAGAGATGCCGTACGATGTGACCTCAGCGATTCAGTATTACTTGATGGGAATTATGTTATGACTAGTACTACCACTACACCTTCCATGAAGGAAATGATGTGCATATCAAACCTGACGGATTAGAAAGCGGTGCTACTCATTATCGTACACCTTTCCACTTTAGTGGTCTTCATGGTAAATGTCATCATGAAACTATTCGTATGAAACCCTAAGGACGTCATCCAACCCAACCGTACTCTCATCGAAATAACCTGTGATAGAAGTGTATCCGTTCCCCGTGCGTTTGCCTGAATAATGCGACTCTGAAAGTCGATTCCAAACCTTCGAAAAAAAATTACTTAAATATTTAGGAGGACCTACCTACGAAGAATTAGCCAGAGTCGAATTTATCTACTTGAGCAAAGGGGATAAAGTCGAGTATTTCAGTTGCGGTGTTTCGCTTTACCATTGGGAGTAGAAAGATTCTAGTTATCTGGAACATGTTCGATGGTCACCTATTGTCATTATCTGCCATTAGTGGGACCTAGTATTGAAGTGGCATACCATGTCCTTTAAGAAATCAGCTAGGCTGGGTGTCTAGCGATGTACAACACAAATAAAAAGTATTTAAACCCCATTAAAAAGTAATATTCACAGATTACCAAAGGAATTAGACGAAAAGATCTACATGGACGTTTATCAGGGACTTGCCAGAACAAAATCTCAATTGGTGACTGAGGAAGTTTTGTGGCGAGAAATTTACAAGAGAATAGTGACTAAAGGCTACACATTTGCCAGTTTTTATTGATCAAATGTGCATTCATACGAATATTATGCTTTGTTCCATTTGCATCAGAAGATTTTAATGACATACTTGACCGTTTCCTGGAATGGCAGTGGTCATGCATTACTCACTACATCCGTTACTTTCTTTCAAAGATAAGTTTTTGAATAAAATAAGGACAATTAGAACTAACTCTCAGAGTGGGTATCTTATTTGTATAATATAACTGATTCATTTGAAAGCTTTCCATTGGTCAGATATTGATGAATCACGTAAGATCCATAAAGGTTTGGATGCCAATCATTCTACTTACACCGAATACACAATGACTAATTAGAGGATTACAACAAATCTTTATAAGATATATTCTTTATTTTTGAAGAGAAAACTTCTGTACAACGTGTGGTATGTGAGTTAGTGACTAAACAATATTGGTACGGAACTAAACTAAAACCGATGCTGTTCAAAAAGTATACTTATTACCTTACACCAAAGAGGGTATAACAACAGGTTACCATGCTACGAACTTTATAATTTACCATCGCATTTTACGAGAAGTGTATCCATTGAAGTGGGGTCAGACATGTGGTGTTTGTCTTAGTGACTTGGTTTCTGGCATTTCGTTTACCAGCAGATTTCTTGTGGACTCGTTACAAACAGTACATACCACTCAAAACGTGAAAGGGCCCCTTTAAATGCACACGAGAGACTAGTTCAATTAAAAATCTTGCGCTTTTATCTCGAAACTTCTCGACCAGTAAGTGAAAACAAAATTCGTCAACTTTAAACGTGTGGGCTTCGAGGCTTGGACAAATGATGTGGGCCACTATGAGCCAAGATTTGTAATCTTAACTTCCAACGTTCAGTGAAAAAAGTCAGTTCGAAACCGGTGTTAGCGCAGCAGCAGAAGAAGAATCCGTCAACGAGAAAAAAACACTCACTTCAGAACAGGAATGTCATCGACATCGCCAAAAGGCCATTCTGGGAGGACCTCTGTGTGACTGTGCCCAGTATAGTGAATCTGGGAACATTAGACCTTGACCCTAGGACACTACACCTCAATCACGAAAAATGTTCTATAGTGACTTGTTTATATTCCACCTTGATCGTTCGGATATGTCTTTTATCTGTGTACTTAACCATTTGGCTTTTATGTATTGTTGTTGTTGTGTAGTTAACGTTTAAAGAATGCAATGAAAATGTCCTGAAAAAGTATAAAAACTCTTGTCCTGCTTGTCTTCGTGTCAAAAGTGACATTCCCTGCACTGTTATGGCTACCTCTGCTGTCTATACTCCCTTTTCCTCCACTTTCAAATTAATCGACGAAATGTTACATCGTGTCATTTGGGAGGCATTGCATCTTCGCCATCACCTTAAGATGTTCATTACCGGATCTAGCGGTTCAGGCAAAACAGAATTTGTTAAACGTTTGATCGAACATAAACATCATTTGATTGATCGTTCACCTCAACGGATAGTATGGTGTTACAAAGTGTGTCAATCTGCGTACAGCCTCCTGTGAGAAAGTCAATGTAATTCCATCGTGTCTGTGGAAGGCATTCTTATAGAAAACGTCGGGATCGTGTCTGACCCCAGTCAAACACATCTAGTCAACTTCGACGACATGTTAGGAAAAGACGAAGAAGAAATTAAACTAGTTTACGCGCAAAGGTCATAAGTGTAATGTCAGCGTAATTTACATCACCCAAAATGTTTTTCAACAAAGTAAAACCCATCGCACCATCAGTATCGATGCTCATTACATTTTTATAGCCAAACAGCTAGGAACGCCTTGGCTGAATGATGTGTGCGACGATGTCTCTAAAACCCCACATGCCTATTTACTTGATGATTTAAAACCAAACACCACCAAATAATTGCCACTTCATACCCATCTGTTTTACTGCTGGTCCCAAGACAGAGTTCCTATCGTATGCATGTCACAGTTATCGACCTTACAACAACCAGAAAGGTATATTAAACCCTCGGTCATTTCGGGCCTGTATAACAGTGCCTACATGGCGTTTATTTAGTTTCACCTTCCAGTGAAATTGATCCGAGACTTGTACGGCATCAATCGCGAAACAAATCTACAATCTACGAAGTGTCATCATTTGTTGCCTCTTAAAATGGGATCCTAACGTCGCGAAAGTGGCCCCCCTCCTGCTCAAGAATAAAGCCACTTCCCACCGTAGAAAGCATAAAAAGAGCATCGGTGTCAAGATCAGGTCACAGCCACAAAAACAGAAAAGTCCCAAGCAAATACCCCATAAAACAACTTCTACCCGAAAGAGAGGCACTGCAGTCTTACATTCGCAAGTCACGACATGCATCCACGATTACCGAGTCTCCAGTAGCCTCAGAGTTCTCCACTTCGCCGATGCTGGTGATGCCAGTCAAAGTTGATTTGATACGCATCTTTCCTAATTTGAAGAAACAACGGAAATCCGTGCCTCCAAAAGCCGCTGCTCACAAACTATCAGCCCCGAAAATCAAAGTTTAAGAGAGATATGGGATATTAAAGAATTTACTGGATTTATCTAAGCAAAAACTATCTCGATTAAGTCCGTTGCAAATCCCTGCCAAGAAAATGATACGACGAGCCGACAGTCAGTGGTGACGTACTCCAGTATAAAAAAGAGCCGGGCAAACGATAAGGTAAGCGTTGTTGTGCTAAGAAACACAGATATGTAAACTCAAAGAAGAGCACACCGTAGTCCTTTCTTTCAATAAAGAAAAAAGAAAAAGAAAAGGACAGTTTCGTCATCAGAAAAAAAACTCTTAGACAAGCATCGACATCACGCCCTGCAAAGACACTCTCGCCTAAATAACAGCTGAAGCCACCAAAGGATATGATTGTTTAGTAACTTTGGAGGAAAAGTCCTCATGTTTTGGGGGAAGCGATAGTTTAAAAAAATGATAAAAAGAACGTGCTCAAAGTTTTTGACGTAAGTGTAGTTTTGTGTGTCCCGGAGTCAACACAGACGTCACCCTCCAAATATTATCCCTCTTTTAACCACACAGGAAAGAAAATGAAAGGATTGTCTCTTCGTTTAGCCCAACATTAAGATGTGTTATCCGTCCTGTCTAAAGTTTCTCCACCCGTGTGAAAACACATCATTCAGACATCCTCCTAAGACGACATCGACAACGTATGTGAATGTTGTCGAATGTCTTGAAAGGAACGAATGTTTCGCCAAGCATCGCCACCTTCCTCTTCTCATAGTTCAAATAAAAATATCCATCCGTCCAAAGGTAATGATCTTAGTACAACGCGGAGAATTTGTTGCGCTTTATACCCAAGTTGTTATCAACCCTTCTGAAATGAGTATTAGGAACAACGATTATGGGGAACTGCTCAAAAAGTGGCAGAAAGACAAACAGAATGAAGAAGATAAAATGATTGTGGAGTCAAAATATCTCAGACGCATGGAATAACATCGCTTACCTCCCAATCCTCTTTTTATCGCGATGTCCCAGTTACAACACGAACTGCAATTTTTGATGGATCGCAGCAATATTTTGGATACGGGAAAGTCGGAAGGCGCGGTCAACTGTTGCAACGACTGCAA
>QKMX01321797.1:7185-17400 GCA_003401595.1 Venustaconcha ellipsiformis | reverse complement strand
ATCACAACTTGTTACAGTACTGGTGAACTATAATCATACATAGGGCATATACTGATTCTTTTAGCCGCCTTGCCACATGAAAACATTAAAAATAGCTCTTACTGTAAAAAATGATTGTAAACAAGAGGGGTTGATTGCGGTGTCGGTTCAGTATAAAAGTCACCATTTGTAATAGGAATTAACCTGGATACCCCAGACAAAATTCAAGGTAAACGGAGTTTAAAACACTTCTCGTCTATCTTCTTTCATCACTGTCGTTTTGTCACTCACGGTGTCTTGAGATCTCTTAACGTAGGTTTTGCTGTTTCGTCTAAAGCTTAGAATAAGTTGGAGATGTTGCAATACTTGGCCTTACGGTTTTAATTTTACTATTCTGACAAATGGGTTCGATCTATCAAAGATTGTACTTTTTGTCGTAACAGCGACATCTCAGTAAGATAAATAAGGTATCCATTCTTAATAACAATCATGAACCGCCACCATAGTTTAAATGCAACTAAAGTAAAACTTTCGTCCTTCAATATGGTTCAAAGGTGCAAGTGTGATATATGTTCCGTCCTTATTTCATGATGTACCATACATATGGTCCAGCAATCGATCCTAACAAAGGAGGGGTCACTTTTAATAACGGTCAAATCAGTTTGCGCAGAAATCCTCATCGCTGGACCAGAGCTGTTTTCTTTTGACCGATTAGGTTTGGTTTTGTCGACATTTAGTAGCGAAAACTTTTCGATATATTCATATTCGTTGTTTCTGTATTTTGGACAAATATACCATTCAATCAACATTTACACAGAGTATCTATAACTTTTTGGGAGGGTTTTCAATGAATTGTTTTCCCATCGAGGGACTGGATTTGTGAAATACTGACAAAATATCCCAAAACAGCGCTTAGCTAAATGAAGAGTGAGTCACTTTTTGGTTAAATCTTTTCCAACAGTCGAATGTCGATTTAGTGAGTTGGAATTGGTTAAAATTGTACCCAAGAAGATGGCACATGTGATGTTGTGAGTTGTCAATCTGGACAATTGTGCGTATGACGGTTTAGCTCATTAATAAGCACTTCTCTGCGTGGTCTCCTACCTTTAGGAGCTGAAACTTGGTAAAAAGTTGTTTTCATCGTTCATGTTTAACTCGTCGCTGAATGCGTTGAATTTTGTGGAGGATGGCGTTAATTCTGCCAGTATGATAATCTCAATCCAGACAGCTGAAGTCATATTGTTATGATGGATGGAGAGTCTCAAACAATCGTACTCTTTACCCTAACATTATCGTTTCAAAATCTCTAACAGGGAACTCCACAAATATCTAACTAAAATTACTGCTTTCTTTGAAACCACTTCATACTTCAACATTTTAAATTTCATCTTCTGGCTTCTTTTCAGCAAAGTATGATCGTTTCATCTTGATTCCCAATCTTGATTTCACTACATTTTGCACACAGGCTTTCTATATTCTCACCCTAAGAATTGAACTTTTTTAATGTGAGAAAGAAGAAAGAACAGTCAAAACAGATCGCTCGTCTCTTCTGAGATTTACATATTCATTCAAAAGTATGATTTTGATAAGATTATGGACTACTCCCCTTGCTACCAAGTCAAGAATCTTGCTGTGTCTGTCAAGAGAAAGCCATTGAGCAGCTAAATATCCAAAGCATCCAAGCAAAATAAGACACGAGAAAAGAAAGACAACAGGAAGATGGTTGTTATTATTGTCAAGAAAGGATACTAGTCATATACTGTACAACGAAAAGGTGGATTCAGAAACAGGAAAAAAAGAACCCATACACGTCAAGGTGTAAGAAGACAGTGAAGAGGAATAACAAATTCTAATGAAGAAATTGAAATAAAGATGACATTAAAAGAATATATCTGACGTATTATGAAATTTTACATTGTGGTTTTGATTCAAAGAGAATCTATGAAAGAAACGTGACTATCTATTTATCTTAATTTTTGTAAATTGTATGGATAATGTACTTAAACACACACACACACACACACCATTGTATTATAGGGATTCAAGTTTAACTTGATATGATAATTATTGAGTAATAATATCTTTTTTAAGAGATATAGGTGGTCATGGATAGGCTGGTTGATTTTTTTTTTTAAATGACAAACAAAAGTGTGGACTTCACATTACCAGCTTTAACTGTCATGATCCCTTTCCACAGCCTTGTCTAACTCCTCTATGCTGGTTTGGTAGCTGTAGTACAAACTGGTGCTGCTTCCATCTCACTGGCGTTAAAGGTTCATGCTTGAGTATAATTCCTAATGCTGAAAGAATGAATACAATGTTTTTAAGTGCGCCTGCTGAGGATAATCGGAGTGACAGTGCTATTCCAACGAAAACTAATGCAGCCATAACCATTGTTTTTTCTTCTAACGGAGGATAAATCCAATTTAGCCTATGGCTGATTTTCTGTCATTTCCCTGTGAAGTTTTGCATGCCACGGTAGTACTACCTTCACCTCCTTCTCCAACATTACCAGCTGAGGATCGTTGTGTCCCTAGAGTTCTTTTCAACGATCAATGAAGACTGACACGGGCGTGTATCACCTTGCCGTAAACGACCATGTAATGTTTAAAAACCAAAACAACCCGCACGAGAACAAATTCCCGAATTACACATAAAACCAGAGGCTTGATTTATGTGACACAACGATAAGCACACATGCGCAAACGTATCTAAGACAACTGGAACATGTTGAAATTATTTCGTGTGTTTGACGCGCGCAGCTTGCGAACATACATTGGAATTAATACAGTGCCAACCACTGGTGGGATGCAATTCGAAAATGTTCGCGCCGGTCACCCAGGAACCAGGAGCGACCTAGCCACTGGAATTTTGGGCAAATCAATTTATCGGCCATAATAAACATAAGCAATGGTGAATTCCGCCAGCAATGCCATGCCTTTAGTCTTTTTGACCAACACCGCAAACCTGCTCGCGACCAACTGTAACTTCTTTGGAGGGTTTATACTTGAAGTACATGCATACACCCAAATACACAATTTGGAATAACTACTTTGAAAAGTTACGGAGTCGCGTTGCAATATATTTAACAATTACATAGAGTTTGCCGCTGTTGTTGTAGGGCTTATCGCCAATTTCAGCATACGATAGGCTATACGTGGCGGCAAGTATTAATGGTGGAAGAAATAATCCAGGAAAGGGGTACCACCGACCCACGAGAAGCTACTGAGAAGACCATATTAAGGTATACAAAACCTATGGACAGGAACTCGAATGGTATAAGAAGTTAGTGTCACAAATGGGATTCGGGAATGGACTGGAAGTTTTAAGATAACCATGAAAATTCAGAATAATAAAGATTTCGACCGGCTTTTTGAAATACATCGTGTAACACCAGACTGGTATGGTTTTCTCCGTAAACCTGACAATATCTTCCCAAATGTCATATATAGTTTGAGTCCCAGCGAGGATGCGGAAGAATATGTCTATCCACCGGAGTATCTCCCTCTGAAAACACCTAACAGTGGAAACAAATCGGACAATCCAATATAATTGAAATCGCATTAGATTCATTGCATGTTTTTCGCTTTAGGTCAAATATTCGATCGCGGCCGTTTAGTTGTATTGACTGGAATAACTAGTTTGTATTTCATCAAACGGTAGCGCTACCTGGAGTTTTATCGGACATCACGTACATTATTAAATCAATTAGGAGATTCGACGTAGGATTTCATTAGTGACCAAAACGCAATTTTAAAATCGATATATACGAATACGAGCCTACACTCAGGTCTGCCATTTCGATTTTATCTCAATAGGACGCGGCTGACATCTGAAGTCCCAAATTGTCCTGAAACTGTTAATGAGATTTCAACAGTAAAACGAATTATGTGTTCCTAAGCTGACAGTACCGTTTCCAGTATCGTGTCAGACATCATTCCTTTCACCCATTCGGTATAATGTGACTGTCTGACTTCGAAAATAACCTTGCAAACACCTCTATAAAACCCTAACGTCTGACTGAGAGAATCGCACAGATGAACGAGAACGAGATTTCCTGGAGCCTCCTCGACCATGTGTGTATACAAGGCTGTAATTGGGATTTTAAAACTGTAGTGGGATGGAATCTGCGTGGCTTCCAACCTATTATATTTTAAATTGTATATGCTCAGCAAGTTCCTCGGCAACATTGTGAAGTATCATTTAAGGCCAGACGAGTCCAATAATCATCATGACATGACAATATAAACGTTGTTCAGTTATCAAACATGCCTCAATTTCGTTTCCGTTGGCAGCAGAGAGGCTGAACAGACCAGATTATTCTGAATATTTTTATTTTTAATATTTTTATTTTTATATTCAGAAGTATATTAGTTTTATTTTATTCTGATTCAGAAATATTTTTATTATGATTATATCTGAAAAGATTATTTGTGAAAATAAATATACATTATCATCTGATTATAGATTTATAAAATTAAGTTATTGATCGATGTTAGAAACCATGGCAACGGTCGATGGCACGAAAATTGACCAAGTTGTTCCTATTGCAAACGCAATTGGAAAAAAAGGTCACAATCATCTCACGAAAACGAAAAAAAATGATTGTGAATAATTGTGCAAGGCAATTGAGAAAGATTTTATCAATGACATATTCAATGACAGTCATTGCGTAAAACAATCCACGGTCAAAATGAAAGCGCTGTCACCAGTGAAAGTAGTGAAAGTAATGACAGTGAAGGTGCTGAATCAGTGACTGTTAATAATTAACGAAACCCCTGGCATAATTCCTGATATCCTTGACAGAGTTAAGGGGGTATAATAAATTCATTTATAATTACAGGAAAACTATTAATTGTTTTATTCTGATATAATATTTATGCAGAGATAGATTATAATATTTATTTTTATTCTGTTAATATTTTTGTTCTGATTCTTATTATTCAAGAATCAGAATATAATAATTATTCTGATCATAATAATTGTGTATACTGATAATAATATTTATTATCATAATAATATCTAATTATATGCAAATAATTATTTTTGTTCTGATAATAATATTCTGGGAATAATTTAATTTCATTTAGATAATATTTGTTCAGAAATGATGTTTATTTTTATTCTCATCTTTACTTTTTATTCAGATAATAATATTTACTCAGAATCAGATTATTCAGAATCGAGTTATAACATTTATGCAGAATCAGATTTATTCAGAATGAGATTATAATATTTATCTTGAATAATACTATTTATTGAGAATCAGATTATTGTTTTATTTATTCTGATAATAATAAATATTCTGGTAATAATATTTTATTCTGATAATAATATTTTATTCTGATAATAATATTTATTCTGAATCAGATTATTCAGAATCAGATTATATTTATTCTGATAATAATATTTACTAATAATCGGATTATAATATTTATGTAGAATCAGATTATTTATTTTTATTATGATAATAATATTTTTTTGGATAAAATATTCATTTTTATTCTGATAATAGTATTTATATTTGTTCTGACAATAGTATATTTTTATTATGAATATAATATTTATTCATTATTCAGAATCAGATTATGATAATTCTGAAAATAATATTTATTTTATTCTGATAATATTAATTTTTAATTCTGATCATAATATTTATTTTTATTCTGATTATAATTTTTACTCAGAATCAGATTATAATATTTATTCTGATTATAGTAATTATTCTTATTCTGATATTTACTTAGACGTTCTACGATCTCACATACAGATTTATATCCAATGATTCTCCAACAACTGTACGATCTGGTCAGTAAGTTTGTAATGTATCCTTGATAATATCGGGATATGACATCTCATGCAAAGGGGAATAATTGGTTCCGATACAACTAAATGCCCAGGGGGAACTTGAGGGGTAGAAATATATAAGATATATCCCTTCAGGGTCTGACTGGACTTTTCAATATCTACTTGATAACCTCCATCGATTGTGTCACATACTACGTTTACTGCGATCATTGATGTAATATTAACAATACAAAGTGAAATATGGAGGCCTCCACTGTACGGATCATTCTTGTATTTGACAATACCAGGTGGTGGGTTTATATTTTTTCCATGCCTCAACAACCATCGCAAATTTTATATCGATGATGATTTCGAGCACTTCACTCATATCAAATTGTAAATCTGGTAAAATCGATTCTACATCATCGTAATTAATTCTTCCTATGATGCTTCATAAAGAAATCTCGTAATTTACCGTTGAATATTATATTTTTAATGATGACTCTGTTAAAATATTTTAAGTCTAAGTTAACCTGGTATAGATGTTGAATCATTTCAATGATTTGTTGTTTTATATCATCGTTGTAACGTTGTTTCATCGAGGAAAATAAATTAATAAAACTGTATTATGATGTCGAATAAACAAACTTAATTCCGTCCCTGAACGACGCAATAAGCTCATCTGTGATTATTAAATATGCTTTCTTCACAGAAATATACAAATATTTCGCTACATCGAAAATTCCTTCACTGATGTATTTACGTTCGTTAAAATATTTCCATGGATAAGTTTATCGATAAGCTGGAAGCCTAAAAATATTATTTTTCCTTCATAAAATTCATCTCGGCGAGGTTCTGGTAAACCTTCATAAACCAGTGCAACTTCTAGCCATCCTAATACGGTTCTGATCAATAAATGATACATATCAATGGCGTAATCTGCAGAATTTATTTCGATGGTCGCAGATAGCGTTGGCTCCTGAACAGTAATAGCGCTCTTGGATTCTTTTTCCGTGATGGATTTAATTCTGCGCTAGAATTAGTCGTTGATTTGTTCTATTTGATAACTGACCGTGGGTATACTTGCAGGTCTGGGTTTTATTCAGGTTTATTTTTATTTGCAAATACCAGTCAATTGTTGTTTGGTTGTAACCCGCTGAATGGTTTTGATCTAATATTTGTCCAAAATATAATAAAACCAAAAGTGTACTAGCGCTATTTACTTAGGTGGAATCAGAGTTCGAAAGTTAACGCCGAATTCAGGATTAGTTGAACTCGTCGATATAAATATAGTCTATGACGGTGCTGTATTCTTGACGACCTGTGGTAGCAATTCGCTTGACGTTGACATTATTAATATTGTTATTGTTAAATTGTACGGACTTGAAAATCAGGATCATTTCGTTTAATTTCTGATCAGATATCATTCCATCATTAAGGCATCTTAATATCATCAATGATAATTTTTAATATGCAGATGTAGCTGTTGTCAATTTCATTGTAAAATCATGTAATTTATCGATGGTACATGACAATATTCTTTGCAACGATATTAAGAATACCGGCAATTCCCGTTGCAACAAAAACATAATTCCAATTGCGTCCGGCAACACAAATGATGCTGACAGCGCACCAACAATTGTTACTGCTCCAGCAATAATCGCAGATGTTGAATAAACAATTACATCAATAACTACAACACATCACTGATATTTCTTTTGCTTGTTTGTATAATCATCGATGATATTTTAAGTTGTTGCTGCCATGACGATACTTGCTCGTATCTGTATTTGTTTACCGAAAGTAGTTCGTAATTTGGCTATGACATTTGTGAAATCAAATACAAGTATTAAGTATTTAATTCAGGTGTCTCAGCAACAAATTCCAGACACCATCAGTAAAACTCTGCGTTTAATTTTTATCAGATGGTTCCAGTATAAACATTTCTCAGTTATCTTTATTTAACACAATAGACACTGTTGCAGAAAAAGTATCAGTTGAATGACGCCATGGATACGTGGTAAATATCGTAAATTTTGCAGAGCTGAACACGGACAGCCTATACACATCAGTTACTTCCGCGGTATGTTTGATAGTGTTATTTTGCTATGACCATGTTGCTAAATCTGATGATACTGTATACACCAAATTGATGATCTACTTATGAGGAATTTTAACAAGATTGGTTTTATTAACGATATTAGGAATTCAACTATTGATGTCGTTCAGTTTTGTTTTAATTACAGAAAGTTTTATATCGGTGACGAATGAGCTTCCAAGAAATCTGAGATTTGATCAAGTTTATTAAATTTTCTACGAACATTGGAAAACATATTTACGTGAACGTCATATTCAGATCGCAATGTGGTTAGTTTACCATTGATTGCCGTGTCGCTATCATCTACATATTTTTTCGTCGTAGCAACTCCATCATTTGTTGGTTCTCTTAAAACAACGATTTTATTGTTGTTCATGTTAAGTTCTCCTGTCATTGTTTCATCGGTGGTTTTTAAACACTTAGCAACTCTTGTTACAATTTCATTTCTGATAGTTGCAATTGATATATTTGAGTCTCTGATTCTACCGCCGTCAATAAAATACTGGGATATTATTCATAGTAGCACCAAGAACTCTACGAATTATGTCGATCCACTTAATAGTACTCGTCTTTAAAACGCCGTATCTATCCTGAAAAGTAACAACTTCATCCCGGTCAACTACTGATATCAGCGAGTTCATCTTTAGTTGCGTATTTTGATAAATCGATATCATCTTTGTCTCTTTCTGTAAGAGACAGAAGATCATTTTCCATAAATATCTACCATTATATTTACTAATGCTTGTTTAAAACGTTCGACAACGTGGTATACTCGTGCACGACATTGTGAGGAGGCATCAGGGACCTTGACACAGCGTAGAGTACCGTAATTACTTCACGTCCACATATTGGCGGATCAGTTATTATCTGTGTTGGTAATGTTGAATATCAGATTGGAATGCTTTGAAGTCTGTCGATTTATTTTAAAAATTCTTTTTGTGGTGCCAACCCATAATAATCTAAATAAACAATTAAAAGTGTATCGATCGCATATGCAATCCAATGAGTACCAGATAGAGAATTTTTATCGAGCTTAATGATACCAATTTCAATATTGCTTGGTTTGTACGGTGATTGGTCACGCATAAAAATACCTCTGAAGTTTTTTATTTTTAATTGCTCAGCAGCATCAAGTAAATCAGTATTAGACATAGGAACAATCACTGGAGTTTCCCAGGCAGTCTTAGACCTTTTCCGTACCACGGATGAGGGGGGGGGGTTCTGGCAGTCTTAGTCCCTTTCCCTTTTTTAGATCCTTTTATTCCTTGTCCTGTTGCTTTTTTTAATGCCATCCCAGCAGCAGCCCAAACAACACCAAGTGCAGCTGCATTTTGCAACAGCTGGGACTGCAGCGACTATCAACGCCGGTATAGCTGAAAGAAGTGGAAATATACCACCCGTCTTAGCAATGTCGCTGATAGCACTCGCAGAAAGATTAAGCCGTATGCCGGTCTTCGATTGTTTGGCTTTATTGAAGTGCCCGAGGTGACGTCCTGACAATGATTGTTTATTTGGATAACCTGCGATCTATTCCCGCCCTAATGATACTTTTGTTCCACATTTATTTTTGACGCTGATTGTAGTTTTATAATCTGACTCGGAGTCAGACTGACACTATCATGATGATATGACATTATGATATCATGAGTGATTTAATTACATGTTTTATACTGGAGCACCAATGAATCATTAGTCCACCAACACCTTCAAGCAACATTGCTTTATCGCTAAGTATAGCAGCGATTACTCTGCAATTGCCAATAGCTCCTCTTGTCACACGAGATCGAAAATCTATATCAACGACAGATTGTCTAAAAAAAATCAAGCTGTTCCTGGAAAAAATAATAAATCGGATACAGTGTTGTAAAATCTAGCTGTGCTATTTTTACAGCGTTGTAAAATCTAGCTGTGATATTTGTACAGCGTTGTAAAATCTAGCTGTGATATTTGTAAACCAAATTCAACATTCTGATCACGCCCCATGAATATCATCAACCAATGATAACCACGTGCTACACGATTTTGATCAAAAGTTAATAGTATATCCTCAGCTGGTTCTTAATATCCATTTATTTTCAGTGAAACCTCATAAACACCTACTTTGTCAAATATCATTATACTTTGTGTTTGTGAGTTTACTCGTGCAGCATCTTGAAAAGCAATAAATATACGTCTTGGTGCAGATACACTTTGATGTGATGCTATTTGCAATGTAAATACACCATTAATTGTACTTTGAACACTATCTGTGGTCATCGTTAACCATGATAATGTTTATTTACCACCTTGATTCATAAAAGCAGGTAAAAGTTCTTTTTCAGATATTGTTGGAGTCATTACTGGCATCCACA
>QKMX01321654.1:0-10448 GCA_003401595.1 Venustaconcha ellipsiformis | reverse complement strand
TGAGGTCATAGCAATCTTTATCCCCAAAGCCAAACATTCTGAGGTCATAGCAATCTTTATCCCCAAAGCACAAACATTCTGAGGTCATAGCAATCTTTATTCCCAAAGCCAAACAATTCAGAGGTAAGAGCTACCAAAATTCTACAAATATTCTTTCTGCTACCAAGACTCTACATTCTAGGTGGTGTAGGAGTTTTACCTCATTTTCTGAATCCTGAAATAATTTCAAATATTTAGGTAAATGGCATCATATAACCCTAATAAAAATACATTGTATCTAAATCTTTGCTCTCATCCACCCATGCAACACTAAAATACCAGATTTAAAAAAAAACAATATAAGAAAGAGCAGTCACAAAGGCTTGAAATTCCTTCACCAAAGGTCAGTACAAAAGGATTGTTAAACCAAAAATATCAGCACTATGTGGTCATAAGAGAAGTCAGAACATCCATCAAAAACAGAGGAATAAAATGTATTATGAGAAGTCTGAAAAATATTGCAGCTCCTAAGTTTTTATCCCCAAAATATAAATAAATAAAATGTGATATTTTACATGAAAGTTACTTTTGTGCAGAAATAAGATCCAAAGATTGATTAGAGATGGTAATGATTCATAACATAACCATAGGGAATCAGATCTTAGACCAATCAAAACCCTGCCTATCAATCAACAGATTTGTCACATACCAAATGTTGTCAGTTTATAATTTTCTTACTATCCAAGTCCATTCCAAAGATGTCATATCATTATTATGAATCCACACTATATATACCCTAATGAAGAATGTTGAACATAAAAAACTGGCCAGTGTGTCTTGCTAATCAAATGGATACAAAGTCAATCATAAACACAACAATCAAATTAACATCATTCAGAGAGCAATTACCATATGAACTCACTTATAACTCAAGTCTAACTGCAAACTGCACAGAACCAGATCTGTTGTGCATAATGAACCAGTAACTCTGAGTTGATGCAGTTTGTTAGGAGTAATCAGCAGAACAACCTGCATTAGACACTGAATGATGTGACTGAAGTTCTGGGTATATGCTGTTGGCAGTTAATCTCAACCTATGAGCAAGAATATATGGTACATAATAAAAGAAAGTTAAAGAATTTTGGCTTATTAACCAGTTCAAATTCTAATCTGAAGAAGAGGAAAGGCTTTGAACTACATCAAACAGAAAGCCATAGGACCACAAAAGTATACAGCCAAAAGTGTTGACATCCTGGATACAGGTAATAACTAACCATAGGATAATGACTGGAACAATAAACAATTCAAGCAGAACCAAGGGCTGTACTTTCTACATTATTACAAGCGAGTCAAAAATATCAAAAAACAACCCAGAAAATGGACACTAAACAATGGGTTTATACATCAAATCAATTCCATGAATAATAAAGAGAACACAAAATCAATCTATTGCAGTGCATGAAAGCAAGATATGGAAATGCTAAGAACACTTGAAAATATCTATGCAATTATATATCACATTCCATGAGATACCAAATACAAGTTAAAAGAACGTGCAACACTGCACTTTAATCCTTGAACATGAAAGAGACAGAAATAATCACCCAAAGCAAGCCATTTGCAAGAATGGTTTCACCCACTAGACAACCAAACTGAAAAATCTGGTTACCAAATACAAACATGTGATTGAATTACAAAAAAACTGCTAATTAATTACTTAATCATTCAAAATTTAGCATTGCATATTATGTGAAAATTAGTAAAAAGATATCTGTTTTTCATGTCATTTCATTTATTTCATTTAGTTTGCCGATATCACTGACTTGCATCATGGCAAACTGCAATATGCTTATTTTATATAACTGCCAAAAAAGCTGGTTGTCCAGTTTTAATTATGTGTTGTCCCGTGTTATAGGTAAAACTGATTAACATTGTTATAGGCTACCAGGCAATAAATATTTCATTGTCCCAGGCTTCTGGACAATGGATTTTTCATTGTCCTGGGCTTCTGGGCAATTGATTATTCTACTCCTGCCATGGGAAGATAAAGAATATAAATTATGCAGATAGAATCGCCATGGATTTAAAAACTGACTACTCCAAATGATGCAACTTAAAATCTAACTTTCCATCTCAGGTTCTAACTCAATTAAAACTTGACGCCAAACCATGATTATGCCATAAAAATACCGCTATGAAACAACTATCCCAATTCTCAATGCAAACTTACTAAGGAATAAATATGAATTCTGGATCATACTGTTCTGACAAAAAAAGTAGAACTCTAATGTGTATTTAAGTCAATGAGGTAGGCTTGCTGAATTTTAGACTGATGCCAAAGAAAGAACATAGATGCTAAGTTAGGAGACCTAAAAATGTGAAGAAAAAAGATTTATTCATAAAACTAAGAGCATATGCTTTTACAATTTGAATGAGCTATTTTTATATGATAAAATTACCTACAAAAATAGAAAATGAGAAACTCCGACACCATTTCTATCACAGCATTAAAATTAATCATGCATTGAATTAAGAATGTGGATTGTATCAAAGCCACTAAGTAAGCATTTATTCAAAAACTAGTAATCTGTTTATGTATTGGTACTAAGCAGTTAAGACAGGTAAAGAGTAAGAATAAGAATCAAAAATACATCTGAATATATGACATGCAATCGCTGTAGATTACTACTATATTCATGATGTAATTCATTCCCCTTGCAGTGCATATTTCCTATATGTCACAGCTTTTCTTCGTTTTTTTTTATATAAAAGTACTTCATTGTGCATTGATTGGCTACTTGAAGTGTGACATCTGGAAAAATTACCAATCGCTGATCCATCGGAAACTACTAATCCTTTCATGTCTCTGCATTGGGATCAAACCTCAAGACTGCAGAGATACAAAGCAAGTTGTCTTAACCACTGCATTTTGTTGACCCCTTTATATATCTTATTCTGAAAGTCTCTAAAAACATTTTAAAAAATCCTGACAGATACCACTTTAACTATGTAAAATATGCATCCAACTGCAAAGAGTATAGATCATAATCTGCCATCACAGAACACTCCAGCATAGCAGGGACTAGTCCATTATTTTTTCTTACAATTTTAACCCAACAGCATATATGTAGATCTAACTGTGAATTGTGTGATAACAGATCTGAATCTAGCAATTTGCTGGGCATTATGCACAGGTCACAAAGACAGCAGACTTAAAGGTGTAAATTGGAGCAAATGTTATTTTGAGCTCACTACTAGATTAACAAGATTTCTGCACTGCTAGGGTTTGGTTACAAGTGAATATTTTCTATCATTACTATAGTCAAATAGGAATTATTTTAGCAAAAGTTTAGTTACACAAATCAAACAATATAGCAAAAAAAAGAAACATTCCATGCTCTTGTAATTTCATTATTTCTGTTCTCCCTATCATGGAAATATGTTATACATCACGTTTGTTTTTATTGACATGTTTTCATTTGCATGAAAAGTAACAGAAAAAAAACTATATAGTTTCATGCATTAAATAATTTTGAAAATGATGGTCAGGTTTAAATAAATGATGCTTTATTTTTTATATATAAATGGAAATTCTTGCCTTTGAAGAGCATTATTAACTACACAAGTCATATTTATTTAATAGTAAACTATGATCAAATTTGTTTGGATGTATAAAGTATGCATAATCAATCCCTGAAAGGATAAGGAAATAGTTGATTTGCTAAGTTTTGAAACAGTTGAGTTATCATAATCATGTCATTAATTATTTCATTAATAATACAAACCCTGTAGGGCCTCCATACAGAGCATGGAATTGTTCTGTCCAAGTTAAAGACAAGCATTGACCATTAGGGATCTCAGCCTGCCTCTTTTAGTCATAGAGACAGATGATCTGTCCTTACCTTCTCCCTCATCTGTGAGAGTCTGTCAAGTTCCTGCTTAAGATGGGCAATCTGGTCCATGAGCTCATTAGGAACACCTGAAAAGCAATAAACCATTTCTAATTATTGGTGTCAATGTGTGTCTTTACAGTTAGCAACTCTCCATAAACCATTTCTAATTATTGGTGTCAATGTGTGTCTTTACAGATAGCAACTCTCCAACCTTTTAAAACAAAGGACAGAAAGGACTAAATGTCCACCATATTATGAAGTGTGATGTACTATTAATAATTATCTTTAATCAGAAAAAGTAATCCTCTGTTTATAAGTTTAACAATTTAAGCAAAGTGAAAAAGAGGTCTCCCAGTCCAGTGCAAATAACCATAGCAATTGATTTAGGTGCACACTTCAATAATCATTTTATCTCCAAATTAAAAACATTGCAAAACTGAACTAAACACAACATCAAAATAAGTAATGTCAGCACAAGTTACAGTAAACCATTACCACTAGTCCTACCTTATACTGTACCAGAATTATACCTAGCAATTAGGTGAAGGGTAATCAATTTTCACACATATTTATGCTAACTGCAAAACAGACAATTAAACAAGTTCTAATAACTTCAGTTATAAACTTGAAAGTTTAAGGCCGGCAAAATGACATTTAAGTAATCTCAGCTGTGTAATACCTTTCAGGTGTTTTTCTTGTAATAACATTTTGGTAGTCTCTGCTGTTTAATGACATTTAGATGGTCTCTGCTTTGTAGTGACATTTAGGTGGTCTTTGAGATGGAGGAAATCTTCAAATCCAGGAAGAAGTCAATTAATAATTAATAATTAAAAATTAATATGTACACATACCATTGCACATCTTCCAAGCCAATACTTGAAATATAAATACACAAATTAATCCTTTCTACAAATAACTTTCGGTTTATGCTGTAGTGGTTTTATCTGGTTTGGTGTACATCACTGCAGCGCACAAGCTGGTTATTTTGTGCAGAGGTAACTGTAGTAAAGCACCAAGAACACACAACTTTAGTCCATCATGACCGATCCAATGGTAGGATTAAATTTTCTTCCCCTTTCAGTCATGAGTCTGGTACATTAACCACTAGCCTATTGTCTCTTTCAGTTGCCTCTTACAATGTGTGGGTGGGCACATTGTGCTTATTTTAAATCACAAAGTCTGTAGCGATCTGATGGAAGGAGATGTGTATATGTCTGAGTAACATATCAACTTCAGTACATTTGCTTAATTCAAGTGACAATGCTGCCCTTTTCTGAACTATATCCTTCTGAGATATGTTCACCATATTTTTAGATACATATACATTACATGTACATATATGTACTGTGTGTATGGCAATATACATTGTCCATAATGCCAATAATTAGAATCTGTGTTTGGGGAGGGTAAAACCAATTTTAATTATGAAATATTTAGATACTTTTGCATTGATTTCTTTTACCAGGCTGCCAAGTTTCCAATCCAAGCTAAATATTCCTTTTTCCATTTAGTATTGGAAAACAAAGAATTGCAAAGAAAATAGTCCCAGTCAACAGAGATTATCTTCCTCTTTTGATTTGGAAGAAAGCTACAGGACACCAGAGCATGCTGAAAGAAGAGAATTTTTACAACAGTAGCAGTTAAGTATTTAGTAACTAAAAATAAGTTACCCGCCCCCTCCCCCAAATTTTAATAGCAGTAACATATTACTGAATTTTCCATTTAGGAGGGAGACTGATGACCCAACAAAACTGTTATAGAAAACAACTGCATTTACCTGTATGGCAGGAGAGTTCACTAATGTTGGCTGATAGAAAGTTGGGCCACATGTTGTGCCATTACTACAGCCCCCTTCCACCACCACCATGCATTTGCTCTGGTGCACAAATAATTTGAAGATAAAAGGAAGAGAATGTAGTGTTAGGCCACCAGAAGGTTGTTCTCATAAGATCACCAAAAAGGAATGATTCAATAGGTCCAATATGTAGCAATAGCCTTAATCTCACTGGTTTTCATTCTCATCAAATAAATGTCCACTTTTTGTGAGAGACTGAAAATCTCTTTTGATAGTGATGCCAACCTACCTGGAGACAGTGGCCACTGAAACAGCAGAGGAACCCTTGACAGATAGAATGAAATGATTCCAACCCTTCCATATCCTTTTAAAGGAAGCCATATAAAACCTTAACACCCTAACTGGGTAAACGAGCCTATCCCGCTCATTCCCCACACAGACAGGATGGAGATGAGGATCTCAGTTGGAAGAGGAATTACTGAAGGTAACGGATGCTGAGCTAGAAACCCAGGTTGGTAAAGAACAGAGACTGAATCAAAGTTACTGCTGACCCTGTAAACATCCATTTCCACTGACATCACATGGCATGAAGCTCACTCCTTCTTTTCTTGGATGTTAATGTGAGCAGGAAAACAGTCTTTGACTATCGATGGAAGCTTCACTCAAAGGTTTTTAAGGAATGTGCAGACAACACACACAAAATAAGTTCCATCTAGGCATTACTGAGCAAAATACTGATCCCTGAAGGACAAAATACCCAATGTGATCAGACAGACAAAGGTCTGTCCCAATGGTGGAACCCTTGAAAACTTGTGAGGGTTAGTCAAACAGTGGAGATTCTGACTTGGTGCAGCATTTGTAGAATTATACTGAAAGCTGTACACAAGTAGGTGATTCCCCTCCCCAACTGGAAAAGTGAATCTGGTACCAATTGGTGCTGAGATAATTATTTCAGGATCATATGGCCCTATCTGGAAAGGCTGTCCATTAAGATATTCCATTTGCCTTATATAAAACAGATATTGCGAGTGATCTCCTCCAAGGCTGCCCATCATAGGAGGTTCCAAACTTCCACATAAAGAGACATTTGCCTTATATAAAGCAGACATTACGAGTGATCTCCTCCAAGGCTGCCCATCACAGGAGGTTCCAGACTTCCACATAAAGAGAAGGAGCATGTGCATCTGAGGTAAATTAGTGCTGATGTATTGTCTAAGGCAACCTTGACATAATGCCACATTATGAGGATAGCACACCACTGTAGAGCTAAGAATACTGCTCACATTTCCAAATTGTTGATTCTAGGGTCATTTCTTCTCTGGATGGTCCAAAATCAATGAAGAACTACCATCTCCGGCACCAGGTGAGTATCGCATTCTGAATCTGATGTGTTGATCTAAAGAAAGGAGTCATTTTGGGGCATATAAATTTTGACATATTTCAGAAAACTGGTCCCAATTTATCCACCAAAGAAGAGGCTTGTGAAAGTCAGATCTCAGGGGAATTCAAGCTGATAGCTGGTCCTTATTTGGTCTCCAGTTTGGTATAAGCAGGAAATGGATTGGGTGCATGTAAATTCTCCCCTGAGGAAACTAATTCTAAGGATGCATTCAAAGTTCCTAGTAAAGAGGCATAAAGATGAGCTGACAGTGGTTCTCAACACATGGGTCATCATACTGTTTTGAGTGGGTTGCTGAGACCAGCCTTAACAATATGAAATTGCCAACAAAAGTGTTTTTTTTTTAAAGTATTTTTGATGGGTTATGAGGCTAATACCATGAACCTAATCTGAGTTGCAACCCCAAAAGGTAAAAAGCAGCTGCTCTGAATGGACAGGTCAGATTCATAAAATAATATAAGAATCTGAATATCTCTTTAAGTCTATAGGCATGTGTAAAAGGTTTTAGGAATGTTCAATCAACTTTTAACTGCTGAAAACATCAAGAAAACCCTACCAATTTATGACCTCATGTTACATTTCAATGCTGTCATGCTCTAAAAAAACAATCTTGTCTCATGCATCATAAATTGACAGCTGGGATTGGCTCTCAGGTTAAATATGTATTGTAGAGATGAAGCAAATAAGTTTTTTTTAATGTCAAATCCAGAAACCATAAAGAATAAAAAAAAAAAATAAAACACTGCTTATATAAAAGCTAATTATCTATATTATTAAATTGGTGTATCTCATACCAACAGTAAGTTCTTTTCCTATTGTCATTATAAAGATGTGAATTGTCAAAACAACTGCGATTATTCCACTAGACTTTCATTTTCATTCAAAAATAAAAAATTCAAATTGTTTTCTTTTTAGTATAATGGATTTTAACAAGTAAAACTTAGTATACTGCTATGCTCTGAACTGGAAAAAAAATTCAGAAGAGGAACATAAACAACTAACACCATCTACATCATACAGGCTTAATGACTATGGACTAATGAAGCGTATGCAAGACTGGTTTTATTCTTCATCTCATCACTAATATATATGGATAACCAATATACATATTAACAAGATCAGTGACATCTGTTTCTAAATTGATGCTTTTTGATTTACACAGATTACACTAACACAGGATCAATTATGGTTAATTGTTTATCCATGTCCATTCAGGGTCATGAAATTAAGGTTATTGGTTTCTGAATGATAATAATGGGAAGTCTTAGTATGGAAGACAATCAGGCCTGGATTTTACCAACAAAACTAACGTCCAGACTTAAACTTAAGTCTAGATTTAAGTAATGTGACTGACTAGTATAAATCTGGGTTAAATTAACCAATCAAATGTCTTAAGTCTGGATTTAATTTAATGAATGAATCTGCTGAAATTTTGACCAGTTCATCTAGATGGGTGGAGACTGCGTAAAACTAGCTTCAGTACCCAAAGCATAGGTTAGTCTGACTTTTCTCTGACCTGTCCCAACCTATATTAGATTTTATGACATTTGATATACCCCAACATAAATGTCAAAATATCTAAAATGGGGTTGGAAGGATCAGATAAAACTTGAAATAAGCTTAGGCAAATATTTCAACACTTTAAAAGTAATTATCTTTAAAACTAGATTGTTTAATGAATTGAACACAAAAAAAAATTATGCATTTTCAGTCAATTTAAATGAGCTAATTATTCACATACTGGCAGTTCTACCAAAGCAAAATACTTACCCAAACCTTCAATGTCAGATTTGTTGATTTTATTCTTAAGCTGCTCCTAAAACAAAAGAAAGAATGAAAATTAGATCTCTGAACTTTCACTGCATTTTCCACACACAAAAAACCCCCGATTTTTACAATACCAAAATGTGGCCAATGAATCAATGAATGAATTGACTAAGTTCTTTGCAATTTTTATTAAATTAAAGGTTTCAATTATTGAAATCTGTATGGGGGTACAAACAAACGGGGATGTACCATTGGACTATAGTGTAACACATTTCTGAGGTTACAAATATGGTGGTTAAGCTTTAATTTATTTTGAGGTTGAATAAATGACAAGAAGGTCTTAATTTATGCAAATACACAATTTCATTTAATGAACAATTTATTAGTTTGAAAAGAAAATTAATTTAAAAGCATGGATAATAAATGTTGGAAGATTACATGTGAACACTCAAGTTAAATGAGACCATGATCTGGAATGGAACATTTACTGGTGCAGCTTATTTCAGGTTAATGAGATTTTCAAACATGTTAATGTTTTCATAAGTTTCTTCTGCACATGATAAAATGTTTATTTAAATAAAATTATGTGTCTTAGAAGGAATATACGATAGTACAATGCAGATGACAAAATTATAGTTGCAAAACTGCCAATGCATATAAAGTTGACGTATGTTTTTTAGTGTTTGCAGTACATAATGTACTACCATTTTCCTTTGCTGTTTAAAATGTTGTGCATTCCCCAAATTTGGAGGGTGGGGTATGCAGTGTTCCCAACCTTTGGTATCCTAGGTGCATCAATGGCATCATTCATACATGTAAACGATTAAAAGCCATCTATGCCAGGATGATTTCATATTCTATTACGTGGTTTTTGAGTTGTTGAAAAGTTTGTCTATTTTTAGTAATGTGGACCATATCTGATTTCAAATGGCATGATTTAAATAAGTTTGAAAGACCTTCATGCCAGGACATTTTTTTTGTCAAATATGGTCACATTCTGTTTAGCAGGGTTTGAGAGGAAGTTGCTTAAACATTTTTCTACTTTTAAGTAATGGTGGTCATACTTCATGGCAGAACAGTATCATGTGAACAAAATTTTAAATAACCTTCATGCCAAATAATTTTGGTCAAATCTGGTGAAATTCTGCTGAGCAGTTTTTCAGAAGAAATTGAAGACAGCAATTATAGATTGACAATGAACAAGGGATGACACATTACACATGATGGACAATAGACACAGGACTATACTGTATGCTGGCATGGCCTTGTGACCAGGTGAAGCAAAAGCTTGGGGAAAAAAAGCACTGATCACGAACAAGTTTATCTAAGGCATCACTGGCCTAATTTGTTCACAATCACTACTCAGTCAGGAGTGGATTGATTGTTTCCATGGTGGAAGTGACACTAGTTTACATAAGATCTGATGGAAGAACATAATTCCAGAGACTCTACTATTCAGTTACTTTTATGTTACCGGAGAATTTATATTAGCATTTGAAGCATCATTAAAAAAAAGTATTGTATTTTCTTTAAAAAGCATTATCTACTGTTGATTCAAGTATTACCATCAATCTTCAAGGGAGATTACTACTGGAATTACACACACACACACACA
>QKMX01321579.1:566-12017 GCA_003401595.1 Venustaconcha ellipsiformis | reverse complement strand
TCTCTATAACGTTGTAGGGTTCAGCCTCTCTGCTGCTCGAATGGAATCGAAGTAAGACCGAGTGTTGACTCCAAACCTCTTCAGTATGACGCTCTCTGTCATACTTACAGATCACACCAACTTGAAACCTGGAATGTCTAATGTAAAGACCACGATTCTAGCGAAGAACGGCCAAACACTCCAAGTAGTGGACAAGTACACATGCATAGGCAACACACTGTCACGTGCAGTCCACAGTCCACATCGGGAACAAAACAACAGAATAGCCAAAGCAAGAGTGGCTTTTAGCAGACTACACTCAATTTTGTGGTAGCGCAGAAGCAGTTAGCTAACATAACCGAAGGGTTACACAGATAGTGTATTTCTGACCCTGCTTTTTGCATGAGAAACCATTTTGGTGACAGACGACATGCCAAAAATGCGGAGCTATAATCGCATGGGTTGCCAAAAGAAACTGACGAGGATCATAGGGTAGGGAAAGGTTTCAGACAAGAGGTCATCGCATGAACAGGTATTCCAAGCATCCACACTCTGCTGACGAAATAACAGCCTCAGAAGGTAGACAACGTCACCAATGGCAAACTTATACCATGATTGGCGTTGTACTCCGATCCCCTAATGAATATGGCACTAGCTTCGAGCAAAATTGTTACACTTTAGTAGAGGCAACGAATAAATGGGAGAAATATTTAGAAGTAAGGCGATAGGTAAGGAAATGGTGACAGTCATTAACATGCACATAAAGGAATACATTTTGGAGGGTTAAATTTCAAAATTACACCCGTGTATGAAAGACCTTCCAAAATACGAACCCTACCAATAACCATCTGCTGAACTTTAAATTAAAAATTTCTTGTAAAATTTATATTTTTTGTCTTGAAAATATGGCAGGTGTTCTGTTAGTAGTGAAAGGATGTGCTACAGGAAAATCTGCATGTAGAATAACGTGTGGATGGATAAATAATTCATTTTCACTTGTAACTGCATTAGTTCTCATTATTGATTGCAGGTACATGTTTAATTTATCTGGACACAATGGGGCTATTTAGCCAAATTAAAAGAAAGCAGGTGTGACATAACAAATTTCTGGCTTTTGCTAATGTTTCTGTAGTTTTTGAGAGAGTTAGGATGTTTTCGGTCAATGTAGTGTATAGCCTGTTTGTCTGAAACAATGTTTTCTGTTAGTTTCTGACATATGTTTCTCATGCTCGTGTTTGTAATGCGTTTGGTAACCAAATATGGCGTGTTTACTTTCATATCCATTTTTTCATTAGTGAGTGAAGCCTTTGGACCCCTACTGGTGCCCGTGAAATCCATTGCTCAAGGTTCCTAGGTGCATGAACGTGAGTTACAGGGGCAAAGTAAAATGTATGGTCAGGGTCACGAAAATCACTTGGACATTTGATCATAAAACATGTGTTGATTATTACAGGACATCTGTCTGCAAATAGAGGATTAACGTACATCCTTGGTTTTTCATTTCTGGTGTTTCTTATGTCCTCCCCTTTCCTCGTCTTCGTCTGTTTTTTTGTAAAACTCTAAATATTATTGTTTTAGTTCGCAATCTTGCATTAATAATATATATCCCAACTTTATCTTTCTGTATTCTTCACCCCACCTCCAAGTACCCAAAGCGCAAGTAATTTTGTTTCTCTACTCCAAAGCTGGTTTCGTAAATTACATAAAATGTCGGCGTTTGTTTGATTGGAATACAACTCCATCAGGCCAAGCAGAAGACAGCAACTGTTGCGTCCGTTGATAAAATAGTACCTAGGGCGTGGACACCATAACTGAGACGACTGGTCTAAGAATACCAGACTGAGATAGGAAAAGTAAGGTTATATAAACCAGTAGATTTTCTTTGTGGCATGGGTAAAAATGAACCCTACACAAGAGAGCCCAAGAAAACGAAGAATGAGAAACCAACAAAGACCAGATAGGTAATTGATAGATCAAAGGACTCTAGTCTCTGTATAAAACTTAGTGGCTAATTTGCAAGCGATCAGTATAGTAGTGTCACCTATGGACAATTCATATTGTGTGTGTAAAATTCTAGATAGTAAATTAAACTGTATGATATTTCAACTATTCATTGTGAATTTAATTTTATAGGACCATGCTATTACTATTTTCAGTATATAATATGGAAACAAATATAGTTTTCAGCCTGCTTTTTATATTGTATATGCTTTTAATCCGGATTATTTGATAATTCTGACTAGAAAACTTACCTGACGCTAAAGAAATATAGGACAAAAAGGAAATGTAGAGTTTGTTACCCTTTATGAATATTACAGTATTTCTTGTAAGAGTACACTCCCTTGCGGGGACTTTGAAAATGACATTTTCTGATTAAAAACACCTGATTTAAAATTGTTAGTTCAATCCGTCCATCAGTCCCTCTCTAGAAAAGATCATCAACAAGAAAGTCACTACTGGGCATGTAAATGTTTATGTAGTCATATCTGTGTATGTAATTATTGTTACTAATAATAATTTTTGCTCAAAATTCTCGATTTGGGAGATACAAAAAGTAACCAGAAAAATAACGGTTTGCAAAATTCCCTTTAAATATATCTACAAAAGAAAAACATATATCTCCTTTGTATAATGACATTCACAAAGATCAAGCAAATAATGTATTGCTGATATTTCGGAACTATATGGAAATATTTGAAGCACTTAATATGTGATTTTGTTCATCTTTTCCACGCTGTTTGTTTCAAAATAATTGTCTTTTCACTAGATGAAGGCAATCAAGGTCCTTTTGGAACACGTTTTGACTGGGTAACTCATTTTATGCTGCCAGGTCAGTAATTTTTTTTTCGAACGTGATTTAATCGGAACGGAGGAAAGCTCAATTCTTCTTACAACTTCTTCCTTGAAATGACTTGAAAGTTTAGTTATTGGAGAAAAGACTAACGAGTTAATTAGGAATGGATATTTTTAATCGTAAGTGGAATTGTCGAATCCAGTTCTCTTAAATATTCTTCATTGTTATTCCCAAAGACCAGCGTAATATTATCAAAAGATTGACTCTCCGTGTATTAGCATGTTCACATTTTCAATAGTGTCTTAATTTATATTATAGTAGATTGTAGTTTCTTTTAAAGTCATTCGTGTTCTATTTCTAAGAATCAGTTATGATAACCTGCAAAAATGCATTTAACATTATATTACCATATAATCCCTGTCTATCAATGCAACTTGAACAGCAGGCTAATTATTCTTATTGCAAAATTCTCGAACAGATACAAACAACGGATGAGATTAGATTGGGTGAGGTGAGCTGAATCGTGGCGAGGTAAGATAGCTGAGTTGGTGGGAAAATGCATGGCTAGATGAATGAATATAAAAAACTTAAGATAATAAAAGGCGTCTATGCTACCTAAATATTATAGTTAAGAGAAACATACAAAATTAAAGAACTAAACAAACAATATGACATGTCTAAAAGTGAATGATCAAATTATGAAGCTATTAACCATCATTTTGAGGGATTTGGTGGGGAGGGAACAACTAAATATTTTTTTTTATGTAAAGAAAGGTTTTCATATATAACTGGGTTTTTAGAAATAAATATGAAACAATATGGATTTTCAAGTATTGCATAACTATGTTCTCGAATATGTGAAGTAAGGGATGGATAGGTTCAAAAGTTTTACTTTACAACATTGGGAAATAATAAATAATTTGAAGTTTATCGGTATTCTATGTTTTTCACTCTATGAGCGCTTATCAAGTGCATTTGAAAGGTCAGGTAACAAGTGTACTGGTTGAAGGTATCGCTTCCAGTGGGCTGCGGCACTGGATTGATTTTAATAAGTTACAAAAAGATATAAACAGCCAGACAATTATGAATGAGGCTGTTTCGTGGAGAGATGTGGAATATTACATCGATAATAATAGGACACAATCAGCCAAGTTATACAGTAAAATAAAATAGCCAAGGTGTCCCGATTTCAAATAAAATGTGCATAGGAAAACTCGTTTATAGATACGATTTGTAGACGGGTGTGGTTGCGGCAGAACAGTCTTTTAAGAATAATGCAAACTTGTTATGCGATTTATTGGAAGAAAGATAATAAAAACTAATGGACGCATTCCTAACCGTGACAAAATGCCGGACAGACGATACGGGTTCTAGTACTGCAATAACTTTAGGGGAGTCCTGCAGTCCTCATCCCCTGCTTTTAATTTCTTTGATTTGCCGTATATAAATTAAATACATCCAGTGGTACACGTTTTTAGATTCATAGGAAGCCCTTATCCCATATAATATTTCCTCTCCAATAGTAAAGAAGAAATTATGTTGATAATTTATTGTTTAATATACCCGGCTTTATGAGAACTGAAATTTCACCATAAGTTACTAACCTAAGGCTTACTATCTTGTCGAAAGCAAGCTTATGGTTATGTTAATGTTTAGATAGGTTCTAACTGACATAATTTGATTATTCCAACTACGAGTACGTTAGCAATAGTAACACTGTAACGGAATGTTAATAAGCAGCAGTTCCATATATTGATTCCAATGGGAACTTAGTGAAAATTTATATATAGCAATAAAACTTGACACCATCGTACTCAACGTTGAAAAGCTTTTGTATACATCCTGTTGGAACAGAACCAGAAACAAATGTTCATATTGTTCTCACCCAATCTAGCTGATTTACTAATCTTACTTTTCTTATCTTAGCCTGCATGTCTCTGTTGTGGTGTCCATGCGCTAGAATCTATTTTTCACGGGAGGAAACTCTTGTTTTTTATGTGCCTGACGGATTTATTATAAAGTCAATAAAAAACAAACATACCTTATATAACAAAGCAAATTCACTCGTAGCGCAAGTTATCTCAAACTTTAATAACACACAATACAAAATATTTTGATAAAATTATATGCACATACGAAGCCAAGGTATTTGGTAGAGACATAAACATATTACATAAATGAAACTGCTAAGGCCGTCCGTGTTGGTCACATAAAACACCCGTTGAATCATCGCTGTTTGGCCCTAAGACACCATCAACTTTATTGAACACTTTATGTTTAAAAATATGTTGCACTTTAGGATACGGAGAGGGGTGAAAAAAACAGAAAAATCTTGTGGGGTGATATCTCTTTAAAGTAAAATTGTAAACTATATTTAGAATATTTAGAGTTTAACGACAGATTTACGAAGACAAGGGCAGGGGAGCATGTAAAACCACAAGGAATAAGAAACCAAGAACGTACGCTAACGTTAATCCCATATTTCCAGATAGATGTCCTGTATCTACAAATGTTTTAAGAACAATCGTAACCAGTGATTTTTGTGACCTGTGCATATAGTCTACCTTGCCAATGTAACCAATGTGAATGCACCTAAGTCAAATGAACAATGTATTTGTATAGGAACAAGTTGGGGCACGAAAACTGAATATCTTAATAAAATTCTCTGAAAACAGACTTGCCCAGGTTAACTTATAAACAGATGACATAAACGCAAGCGTGAGAAAATATGTATGCTGCAAAATAACAGAAAACTTGAGATATATTCATCCCTTTCTATAAAAATCCGTAGCTATATCAACAATCAGAAATATTATATCAGACCGGTTTTCCTCAAACTTTGTCGAACACCGGCCCAGTTGAATCAAACAGAAAAAGGCAACTGCAAATGAAATCTCATGCGTGGTTCATTCATCTGTCCACACGCTATTCCAGAAGAGGATATCCTGTACTGTATTATTGCACTATTAATAGCAACAATTGCCATTTTTTCAAGACTCAAAATATAAGTGTCCAAGAAAATCCTGAATTAGAAATCTCCTCACATTTGAGGGTGTCTTTAATACATGGTAGTAATTTTACAGCCATTATCAATTACAACACCTGTATGTTTCATACAGTTTCACCTCTTCCAAAAAAGGTGTTATATATGATAGTAACACAGATATCTAATTCTTAATGAATAGTCCAACACATATAAATCGTAATACAGCCATTACACACTTCGCTAGAGCTTCGTACACTGGCATATCGGGTCATTAGCTACCATAGATCTTTTCCAAATCAGAACTGATGAAAGTTAAAAGTTTATTATAACGTTATTAATTACTTATTGATGTTGTTATATGATATTCATCGAATAAACGTGATAATACAGAGATAATATCAAATATTTTTTTATGTTTGTGTTCTTGGAGTCGACGGATTACTCTTCTACCCTCAATAACATATTTTGTATTAATACGCGATATTTACAAACAAACACTCGAGATGCTCATGATGCAATATTTGCAACAAGTAGCAATGATAACTTTCGGCGATCTCTTATTTTTTTTGTTGTGTTTTTGTACCAAACCAAGCTAATTTTCCACCTAATGGGGAGACAAATAACTCTTTGACTAAGATTCCCTTTTCTCGGTGCAAACGCCACCATAGATTATATTATTCCCAAGCAAAATCAGTCAAAAAAAATATATAATAATAATATTGCATTCATCTAATCCAATTAGGGATAAAGCTTTATATATGTCCTGAGGAACAACAATAACGAACAGGTTGTTGCGGATTCAGCATAAAGGTAACTAAAAGTAGAAGTCATCAAACCAACTGCGGAAACATTATCTCAAATTGGCCATTGAGGGAACTCAAACCGATGACAAGCAGTAACAAACTCAGTCCTCTAACCATTTCGAGAAACACATTTTCTGTTTTCTGAGGGAATATTAATAGAGGTGAGTTTCAAAACTGCTCTGTGTGAGAAGTTAGAGAAAACCGTGCAGCCGATGCATTAATCAATCTAAATTCTTACAGATGTATTATGTATTACTGGAGGCAATGGCGATTGAAAAAAGTACGTGTTTCAAGATTAAACTCTTGTAAAATTTTCATTTAAAGACCGCAAACATGCAATCCTTGAAATCAATTATAAAAAATTATTTTTCTCAGTTGCATAGTAGACTAGAGCAATATATAAATTTTTGTCCATTGAAGCTGTTTAATCACATGAAAAACAGTAAGCATGTTATCATTACACTGAACGACATACTATATTTCCAGTGAAAACAGTAATAGAAAACAGTACATCAATTGTTTCAAGAGTTAAATATATGACAATGTCATATAAAATGATGCAGTCACAGCAAAATTCTTTTAAAATATACTTCGTGTTTTGAGGTAAAGGTCCTAGGAAACAATATAATATTTTTATGAGGATACCGTAAAGAAAGCTGAATGTAAAACGAAGAAGCATACAGTTATCAGACTTTCGTCTGCAAAATCGTATTATATTTCCTGAGGGAGCATTAATGTAGAACAGTTTTATCACATTGTTTCCTGAGAACATTCGCGCTGTTTACACAAGATAAATGTACTTTAACAGTGCCCTAAAACTGACATTTAAGAAAAGGCATAAGCATATTAGTCACATTGACCTATGCAAGGAAGATATAAAAAGAAGCCAGTCCGATTACGATATTCTCGGTAACAGAATCATGTTGCAAATCTTTGCGCCGGAGGTACGAAAGTACATGAGTCTATGACAAAGGAAAATACTTAAATTTTGAGGAATTGCCCTGACAATCAGATAAATCTTACCTCATTAATGTATCATGCAATTTGTTTACAGAAGTAGTCCTGTAAGCACTATTCGACAAATGTAACGTACTTTTTATATCAATCTTTTGAGAGTCAGCACCTCATGGAATAGTATCATTTTTTTTACTGGCAATATGACACAAGTATGAAGCGTTATTAGAAAATCAAAAGTACCACAAATACGCCAAATTAACTTTAATTCTAAAATCACTCGGCTATTTTCTTCCACCGCTGGCAATTGGTGAAAGATGGTAAAGGTAAATAAAATAACATCAAATTTAAGTTTTTATCCAAATAATTTTTCTTAATTTTTTCTTCACATGTTAAATAGGTTTTTTAACTTTTTTCTTCACATGCTAAAATATGCACACCGTGAATGTTATACAAGTGCAAATTTGCGAAGATATAAATTCACGCACCACGCAAATTTATGCACATGCTCATGTACATGCTCAAATTGGTTCTGACAAAAATTCACACTTGTATAAGTATACCTACCTAAGTAAATTTGCACACATAAGTAAATATGTGTACGTTAATGGGTTATATGAGACTGTACAAGAGTTTAGTTGATAAATCTGTATTTCGTAGCAAACTCGGAGCTAAAAGAATGTAGTAGTACATGGGTTTTTGTTTCTTGTTCTAGCACAGCATTGTTTTCAAGCATAAATATTTACATTCTTGATACAAGTACATCTAATCATTGGATTGAAGCATACTGGAGTTTTTTTTTCCATGGTATATCTGGGCAATCTTTTTCAGAGAATAAGAGACTTAATATTGAATGATACAGTAATTTATGTTATACACAGGGTTTGTCGCTTCACTCTGCGTCTTGGCTATGAATTCAGTTGCTGACATTCATGTGCAGATTTGTGGGGACCGACACACAAGGGGGTATGATATAGTTGGTGGTCACGAGGAAGTTGGAAGTAGTTTTGTTGAAATTTGTATGGGCGTACATGCAATGACACGCGAGAATATTTGGCTGTCATGATGAATTTGGAACTATTGCTGTCATGATTATAAAACATGTATGTAAGGACGAAGTAGAATATTTGGATGTAATGAGGAATTAGGAATTATTCTTGGATGAACATGCATGCAATGACCTGGGGATTATTATATTGACATGGAAAGTGTAAAAACTGCTTCTGGAGCTTTTTGTAGAGACATGTATCCAAGGACCAAGTACAATGCTTGTCTGTAATAAGGAATATTTTAAAACTCGTTTATCTGTTACATTCCTCACTGTTTTTTATTCCACACAGAACTCTCATGAGGTCCTGGATCATTGCATTTATATCATAACTCGATGTCATCATTTAAAACTGACTTTGCATCAGTCACAATTTAGGTACTGTAACTGATTGGATATATTTCCATTTACCCTTCGTAATGTTGTTTCTATTCTTTTAATTAAAAAAATTCTTCGTCTTGTAAAGATCATTACACACACATGTGCACGCACACAAACACATTTATTACTTATTGGAATAAAAATACACGGAAGCTTTGTATAAATCTTGTCAACAATTTTGATTTTATATATATTATTTAATTTAAAACATTAAAAAAATATAAACTTGAAAATGTATGTGTTTTAATATGTTTTCTTAATTTTAATGTGAGTTGATATAAAATATAGTAAACGATGTGGTTTTATTGTATGAAGACACCCAATTCCTTGTTGTAACTCTAAGTATGTAGGGATTTATTTTTAAAGTCCTACATTAAAACTTAGTTGGACTGCTTTTGTTGTTATTGTTGTTTTATCCTCCAAGTGTTTCAGTTACATTTAGGCATAATGGTGTTCTTCATTTTGCTTTAACGTATCTAATTGTCCTTTCGTAGTCAGATTTCCCTGCTTTTTTAATTTCTGTACTTGTTATGAATATAAATTATGTCGCACAGTCTTTCAAACTGCAACACTTGACTACAGGTCTGGCACAGTGTTATTGGTGATATTCAGATTCTTTTCTCAGTTTGAGCCATTGACCTCTATGTTATTTAGAGAGGCAGACACCTATATTACCCATACTTATTATCACATATTTACCTAAATTTGTCTTTAAAACTATGAATAGTTCTGCACATCAGCATTCAAAGTTCCTAGAGTAGTATATATTCTTTGGTAGAACAATACAAACAGCCATAGAGTAAATCTGACATTGGAAACAGTCGCTTTCATAGCAACGCAGTGTTGCATAAAGAACTTTGGGTAACAACAACTAGATTTTCTGTAAATTACGTCCATTTTCTTCCTTTAATGTTTTCAATCTAAGTAACAGCAGGTGTTATCGTCTTGGCTAAGGACTGTTTGTGCCTGTTTCTTGCTTTCTCTTGTCGAAACACCAAGCAACATAACATCACCGAATATGGCAGATTTGCAAATATTAAATTGTGACTTTCCCAAATACGTGCTATCGTCTAAACGTACCACATGGGATGCAATGTATTATATAGTTCGTGATATCAGATGGCTGATTTTGCATCATCGTCTATAGTCACAAACCTTACTAAACACTTAAACTGCAATCTCAGATTGAGTTGCTATATATGCTATATTCTCTGAATGAGTTGCTACACATGAAATATTTGCAGTAAATTCCACATGACCATTAGGGTATACATCATATTCTTTCCCCCTGAGCCAAGCTTCAGTCCAGCTCATATGGTCAGTCATTGTTTAACAAGCAATTCCGACAGCATGTAAGATGATTGTCCTGGTTTCGTGTCACTAAGTATACGGAGTTGTAGCGTGTATTAAATGTTTATGTTATTAAGAGAATCAATGTGTATGTGATGCCTCAATCATTAGTCATGTCACGTATCAGTTTAAGTTCTTGTAACATGTCCTTCTTGTTTAGTTCAGTTTTAACATTTACTACTCTATTTGCAGTCCTTTGAATGTCGCTTCGAGCTGGAGGAGGGATATCTATGGCTGTAAGCAACAGTAAGGCCCTTGAATTTCCCATTGGTGTCTCTTGATGTCCCATTTGGAATTCTTGGTTGACTGCAGTAGCACTGCGGCCTGCTTTGATGGATGGAGCCTCTTTGTACAGTTTGAGGTTAGGTGAGATGAAGCTATAATTCACAAAGTTTAGAACCCTATGCCAGCACAAGCTCTACTTAAGGCTATGATGGGTGTATATCTCCATTTGTGGACAAACTGTACCTGCCTCATGATAAAATTTTGTCGACTGGTTGATGATTTACATCATTTATATAGTCTAATAGTCGAATTCCCGGTATAAATTATAATTTGCATATTGGAAATATCATACAAACGATGACATCTATATGTTACGCCAAGCACCTCAGTTTTATGATTATTCATATCAGGATATAGGGGATCTCAAATTTGTAACGATTTAATATTGAATGTATCAAAATGATTTGAAAAATGTCCACCTTTTGTGAGCCTTGGACATTATTCAAAGTGTTTCATAAATTTAATACTAAACCGTGACCCTAGTGAGATTATTTACATAGTTTTTGTTTCAGTGGAAATTATTTAGAAAGAAAGAAGAACGAATAATTTCCTCCATTCTGACAGACGGTGCACCTTTCATCTATTGTGCATAAAATATAGTCCCAAGCAAAGCTAAACTGGTAAAAGTAGCTTGTTCTGTTTCACAAACTATAAATAAAAAAGCTTCCATCCTAATAAACAAAAATTTTATAACCAAAAAATCATTTTTCAAAACAAGAATGATCAATGCGATGTGATGCTGCCACATTGTGTGATACATTATATTGTACAGTAGGCCGACAGCAGAGTCCACGTTTAACATAAAATGTAACTTTCAGAACTAAACGTTAAATTATTGCGATTTTTATGTGAAATAGGATTACCGGATGCA
>QKMX01320813.1:0-13856 GCA_003401595.1 Venustaconcha ellipsiformis | reverse complement strand
CTCTCTCTCACACACACACACACACACAAACACACAAGCACTCTCATGAATGGTCATGAGCAGACGATTTTATTAATCACCAACAGAAAACATTTGAAGGATGAACAATAAGTGGCTAATGTCAAATGAAAGCAGCCAGCTGAAATAGCAGTATTAAAAATAAATTGGAAAAGGGGTAATTTTTAAGTTAATCCAAATCTTTAGATATATTACGAGACATAAATATATGTCGGACTCGTGAAAACATTTATACCAGATTGACTTGACTCTCGAGCACCACATCGTCGTACAACATAAGAATGTTTTTCTTGTTGGCTTCCAAATTGTCAATGCTAGGGCTTTCTCAACGACCTTTGTTACTCAACTTTTTGGGAACATCTTTGAGCACATTATCACACGGATGATCATCGGTTAATGGCGTAATTATGTACAACTGTACAACCGATCCCATGTTAACCATCGTTAAACCACATTCCACAAGAGTTGAATTTTACTGCTTTCAGCAGAGCTAATGACCAGTGCCCAAACTGAGTTTTGATGAGAAATCCCTTCGTTATGCTTGTACTATTTTGGTGTTGATTGTGCAGAGAAATCGATGACTGAAAAAAACTTCGATTTTCTCAAATCATCTAAGAATTTTTTGTGCCAACATTAAACAATAGTCTGTCGTTATAATACGGTCATGCCATCATATTGTGTGATAAGCTGTTACAAGACACGTACCAAATATCCCATTCGAGCCCATACACCTACTGGACGAGCGGTGATTACGTGTGCTTGTGCTGAATGTGGAGCAAAGAACCTAATGTTTATTGATGGGCACAAACGTCACACGTCATTGTCCAGTTTTAATAAGTTGCTGACTGTGGTTATATCGCAACTGCATTAAGAAAATTACCAGGGATACAGTGGAGTAAGTATCCGAGCGAGAAGCATCTTCCTGGTTGAATCTACTGGGGACCTGGTACACGCCTGGAACTACATCTCGATTCTTACAACCAACAAAAGCCCGGTGGAGCGCCTATCAACTGCATAGATGCTATTTGTTACTGACAATGACTTTGCATACCAAGCATCCAATGATATACGTGAACTTCAGCGTGCTGACTTGGATCTTATCCATGACTTGAATGCGATTAATCAAACAATGTGAGAAAGAATCGAGGATCCATCCGATTATATAGGCGGACGTGAGAGTGCTGACGTGGATCTAATCCGTGATTGAATGCGCTTAATCCAACACTGAGAACGAACTGCGCAAAGCATCGACAAAAGAGGAAAAGCAAGCCAATATTGCACTTGATGCCTCTCATTAGAAGCAAAACAAAATCATGATAAATGATGAATATAAAGAAGTTCATTGATGCACCAGGCCCACTCACATGACTAAGATTGCTGAAGGTGGATCCTGGCTTAGAATTTCTATGATCTGTGGTTTGGTTGTTAATCAAAGATCTTGTGCAAGAACGTGTCTCTCATTTCAGTATGCATCGTAACCAAGCCATTGTGGAGCGATTCAACCTCACACTTGTGGAACGGTTGTTTTCTTTACAACAACATGCACAAGAATTGATAATAATACCAGAGCCGTCTCAGGAGTGGGTAAATATACTTCCATTCGTTATAGTAAACTTGAACAATGAAGTCACATTCATGACGGAATTAAACCTAGCCAATGCTTTTCAACAAAATATCGTCAGAAAACGCTTTCAGGGTCAGCACCTTAAAACCGCTCGGAAACAAGCATATTCGGCATTTGTATGCACCTAGAGAGTTGGAAGGTGGGTCACAACGTCACACCATTGACCAAGGATGGTCCGCATACTTGCTAGTAATATCGAACAACCAACTCGTTGCTTATTGGAGCCATCATTACATGGTGGGTCATAACTTCCAAAGCATGCATTTGTGCGATAGTAATTGCAAGTTCTTCCAGCAAATACAGAACTGCCACCAGGATTTGTAGTGATACATTTACCTATGTTAGTCACAATAACACGATGACCGAACGCGAAGTCGTAATGCCATCGTGGTGTATCCATCCTTTGGTCGATAGCGGGACAAAATCGCCTTGGTGCAATGGTGTACTTCCTGCGATGGTTACTGGATAGGATTATATTTGCCATGATTTCCAACTTACGACAGTCTCGAATGCACTCCATGTACAGAGCGCATTTGAGATCTATTGTACGATTACCCGTGGAGCACCTTTGTCTTACTTAATGTTCTTGGACACAATCGCAATCGAGTACATTTTAAGCCACACTTCCACATACTTTTCGATCGATTAACCCCAGTATTCGTCTCTGAATACGCCAACCATGTTTTTCTGAAGGCGTTGCTTAACAACAAATGTTCATTAAGATATTCGCTAATATCAAACTTGGTTGTGCCGTTTCCGTTTATACATGGTGATGTGCATCAGCAACGAGTCTTTGTTGGTGTATAGCATCTTGACCCAATCGTAGTAAAACGGTTTGATCTCGTCGTAGTAAAACTCGTACATGAACAGCTTTGGATTGTCTAATATGGATGATTCTACATTGGTTTGTTTCGTCAGTTGTTTTCTTTTATGTTTTAATATGAACGGAAAAAAGTCCACTATCTAAGACTTTTCTGGATTCGAAGACCAAATCCGCAATGAACCTTCGAAGTCTCTCCTGCTTTCAATTATTGCAAGCATAGCATTGTTTTATATTTTGAAGAAGTCCTTCTTAAAGTCGTTAGTGCTCTTTGTGCGTAGGCCCGTATTCATCTGAATGAAGAGAGCCATCCAAGCTTCCTGGCGAAATTTGAGAACTTGATTTCGTACGTGCAGTTGTAACTGATCCTGAGACTCCTGATGCCTTTGGTTCATTTGGTGTATTTACCGCCAGACTCATCAATGAACGAGCACCGGTATAAGTACAAAGATGATCAGGGCACCGATAGCGCCCCAGGTGCAAGCGGATACTCGTTTTATGTCTAGTATAATTGCTCGGGATATTATAGGTCTACTTCAAAGACGTGTCCATGATCGCCGTGGATGTTGTGGTTGTTCACGTGTTTTTATTGATCAATGTGTGCAGGATCAATCCATTAAAATCGATCCATTAAAATCCACCTTCTGCCAACGGTGGCAACATTGCCTATTCGTACAAATTATTTGAATAGAGATACAGGATGTAACCTCTGTTATATCCGGACAACTTTATATTCCGTCACAAAGTGGTCGTTCGACAGGCAAATTCTGGTAAATGTCAAGGAAAAATTCCAGGTCGACTTTGGTCTTAGGAAACACTCATCCCAACCCCTACCCGGCAACGAAACGTAACAGGCGGGATGGAGCTTTAACACGTGCATGGTGGTGTCACGAATTGCCAGAAACACGTCGGCGAACAACAAGCGAACGTGTAGTTGGTGAGTTTGTTAGAATGCAGACCAAATATTATTTGCATGTTCGTAATCGGCAGAGAAAAATATTTTGTGATATATAATACGCTTAGATCGGTTGCACTTGAGTGTCCACAAATTTTCTTCAATTGTTGATGTACTCGTACGGATACAAGTCTTTTCTGGTGATCAGAACCTTGTTGATTGGACATTATCAATGAGTGATTTGAAAGTTTTCTTCTATCAGATTGTTCCCTAACTTCTGCAAGGATGAATTCATAAACTGAGTATAGTCGATATACTGCAATCGTCCTAGACGAAACGTCACGTATTTTTCCATGTTGTTGGGGCTCATTCTAATCGAGCAGTCGGTTGCCATGACTACTGCTTGCATGATCAAGACGCCTGCGCAGGTTATGAAGCACACCAGGAATTTTGGTTTTGTTGGGGTAAATTCTCAAATGCAGATTACGTGCATTGTGTGCGGCACCTCTCTAAGCGTCAGTGATGTGATGGTAATCATAACATATGTTATTGTCCAAAGTTAAAGCTTTTCACAAATACCGGAATAAGTGGCTACGGAGACCTCACAAATGTTATCTTCCGTTATAATTTCCTTTGCTGGTGAACCCAGGCGCTGTCGAATCCATTTCGATGAGACTTCGATCAATCGGAATCTATCCACTGTGTTTAATGCACTCTCATTCTGAGCACAATAAAGGACTGGAGGCTCCAATTTTCCATCACATCATACCATAATTTAACAAAACCCACATTGAATTAGTTTTACAACTTGCACTATCTGGTCTATATCAGGCCCCATTTAGTCACTGCAACATTCAGGCATTCAAAATCCACCTAGATGACATACGAGACATTCGCCTTTATCTACATTGCAGAAAACATGACTGCAGGCTTGGGCATGATTATGATTTGTGTTGTTTTGCTGATACCGCCACAGAAAAGTCGTGACTTATGATGAGTTCTTGAGTGGTAATACATGCGTACAACGTCAGCATGAATTGTTTTATGCACATGCTTACTGTGTCTGTTAGCTGTTTGCCAAGATTTATGTCCATACATAGTGCAATACTGATTCTGAGTCTTTTATTTCATTCCGCAGCTACAGTTCAATTTGGGTTCGATCGTTCTGACCATGGGGAGATAGTGCCAGCAAATAGAAGCCTTTGTCATAAACAAACATATTAACAGCAATAACTGGGTAAAGATTCCTCAAAGGGGTAGGTTCTGTCAGGTCTCATTTTAGCCCAAAAGTTAAAAATATTTAAATCATTCTTGATCTGATCATAATGTGGCACAAATGCATAAACATTTGAAAAACAAAAACTTGCAATTGATTTTCTAACATTATTCATATGACGTCATAGGAAAGTGTTCATGACGTCACATTAGCCATACAAAATTTAAAATGAAATATGTGAGTATTTGTATTTGTTGCTTCCCTTTAGATCAATTCATTCAGTACACAACCTCACATTATACTCTGATAAAGACACGATTTCGGTCTCCAGCAGTGATACGAAAGTACCTTTTCTGCTTCATCCGCTACGCTCTGTGTCCAAGGACGCCGTCTTCCCCTCTGACATACATGACAATCTACGTGACCCGCTAGACGTATAAACACACATTTGGCACGAACGATTTTTTCATATTGGTTAAAGTCTTGTTCGGCTGTCCATGTCCTCATATAGAATCGAAACAACTCAAATAGAACTTTCGTACTACTCAAATCTGCAGTGACCGAAAAGAAAAATACTGCAGTGAGAGAAGAGAAGGAGAGAAATGTTATAGGAAAATATATCCGATTTGTGAATATATTTTATATTGAGGAAACTGTAGAATAGAGTGCTTGAAAGAGTACACCTACAAAAGATAAACGACAACTCGCCACCTGTATCTAAAATGAGTGACGTCAATGACGAACAGTGACGAAGATGTTTCAGAGCAAGCTAATGAAACAGATGCTTCGAGAAAATAAGTATAAGAATTGCATCCGATCTTACCGATCATCAATACTTATTTTCAGAGCAATATACATAGATCCGGAAGAAAAGCAGCTCAAACGTCGACAACGATTCACCAATCGCTCCAGAACATTTGACGTTAAAGGATTCCAACGCATAGAGTAGGACCCATCTCTGGTTCGTGCAGTACTCTGAAGCGATGGGTCATTCGAACTCATTTGAGTTGATATATCAATGGAATTTATCTTATTTGTCTTTACAAATGATTTTGAGGATGCCAGTAATAACGGGCTATTGGATATGATAAAACCTGACGTAGCATTATCTGCTGGATTTCACGAGGTTTCTCTATCGACCAAGCCATGCAATCCGTGTACCACCTGGTACGGAGGAAGAAATCAAAACCTATGACCGCACGCCTAAAATGCTACAACTTTTTTGTCAATTATATAAACGCCCTCACATATATAAACAAGACGCTCTATAGCATTGTAACGTAAAAGCTTTGTGGTATTGGAACATAACAAATGCAAAGGAATATGCCTTGGAAAAAAAATATCCATGTAGAAGGGTATGCAATTACAAGTACTGTATAACGCAGACGCAAATATTACGTGAAGGCCTGTGTGCACGACCTTACTAAAATGTTGCTGAAATGAGTCAAATCACGTAACCAACTGTGTCAGCTGTGTGGATCTGTTCTGGAGTACTATAGATTGCGAAGACAGAAAAACCACAAACGCATGTGGTTTCCTATGTACAAGCACAGATGACACATCACCAACAGAAATAGATGTAAATAATCACCATGAATGAAGCGATCGCAGATTTTGATCCTGACAAAATACCAAACATAAATATGCAATCTACAAAATTTCCCAATTAAAAAGGAGCTTCGCCTCACTTTGTATAATTATGCTTCCAGTATCATAGCTAGGGAAACTCAAACGGCAGCATGGTAACATATACTAAGTCGTATGAGAAAACAGGCATACAAAACCGTCTTTGTGCTGAGGAAGAACAAAATCGTCTCCTCGCCTCTGCTATTGTTACTGAAGTGGCTAGGTATGTTCATGCAAAATTTTCTCATACGACTTAGTGTATGTTACAACGATCGCAGATTTTGATCCTGACAAAACACCAAACATAGATATGCAATCTACAAAATTTCCCAATTAAAAAGGAGCTTCGCCCTCACTTTGTATAATTATGCTTCCAGTATCATAGCTAGGTAACGGCTGCATGGTAACATATTCTAAGTCGTATGAGAAAACAGGCATACAAAACCGTCTTTGTGTTGAGGAAGAACAAAATCGTCTCCTCACCTATGCTATTGTTACTGAAATGGCTAGGTATGTTCATGCAAAATTACAACAAACAAAAACACAGAAACATAGCAGTGAGTTGGAAAATCACGTGGTCATTATCCTCCCCAGCTACACACTAGGCAAAGACGTTCGACAACTGCTGGTAAATACGATTCTCATAATCGTGGCAGTGTTGCAATATTTTGAGGCCAAAGCAAACATTGTCCTCAGCGCTCATCTGGTTATGCTTCTTAGTCGTGATTAAGATTGGTTCAGAACTACTGCACCATGGATTCACAATGGTGCGTAAGTGATCCTGAACCGCAAACATAGCAGCGTCATCAGCTATGAAAAGATTCTAGAAACTCTATAGAAAAACACTAACTCAGGATAACGATGAACTCTCCAAAGATGTGGCTTGGTCGAGGTCCATCTCTTGCCGTATCACCCGTGTTTTGGATCCAGTTACGTAGCAATATCAAAATCGGTGATCAACCTGAAGAATTTTGACAATCGTTGTTTTGAGTAGGCAATCCTGTCAGCGCTATACTCGGTCAGTGATAGCCTCAAAAATACTTTCAACGCTTAGGTAAACTCAACTTTGGTGATACCTAGTTTCCCGTTCAAATGACCAAAGCTAGACTGAAGACATTTGAAGAACTTTAGCCAAACCAACAAGCATTCACTATGTGAACAATGTTATATTAAATCCTACTCATCAAAATTTAGAGTTCTTGAGAAATGATGAATTGCTCTTGCTTGCCAAACTATATGATCTTTCTGACGAAACATTTTTTTTTATAGGGAGATATTATCTTTGAAAAAATCAAATAAATCTGGATGCAAATTTGCAATAACACGCATTTATACTGCATGTTGTGATTTATTGATGTATATTATTTTGCATCCAGCTCTATATCCAAACATAATTTCGTAACGGGAAACAGACGTACGAATGTATATACATTACGGAGGACTGTCGTAGATAATAAGAAAATATCAGTAACTGGGTGTCACTAGAAGAGTTTTATGCTGAAGAAACTAATAGTAAAAATGTAATTATGTTAGACCAGAGACTTTTGTTTAAGCCAAATTTCATGCGTTTGTGTTTGCACAATGCAAACTTTCTCTTTATGGATACGTTTATTATAAGTCCATTATTGATTTGAATCAATGGGTAACATATCAAAGAACATGACAAAGTATCCAGCTGAGCTGAAAAGTTTAGTGAGTTTTGTGCAGGCATTGCTTCAGAATTGGCTCTTGTAATCAGAAACAAGTCGAACACAACACTTGATCACTTCCTCTTAAAATTATAACAATGAAATATGGTTCTCACAAAGGTGACCCAATGTGTCCTTTCATGCATTTTGAGTGGTCCAACCAAAGGTTTATCTTTCAAACACAGTCACTTATCGTTCGAAAAAAGGGGCACTTTAATTGACCATTCGCAAACATCTCCAGTCTATATTAAGGATCATACATCGCATGTATACATATAACTATTATTAGGTGCCGGTATATGAAAAGCCTACGAACGGATGATAAAACCTTAAAATATGAAGAAGTATTTACTTTTCTTGTGATTTCTGGTCTTTAATCTATCACAATATCAGATAAATCTTCATTCAAAGATTTTGGAGACTTATGGCAATTACCCATTGACATTATTAGTTAGTTTAGTCAAAACTAGCAAGTTTCTTAAAATTCAACGAATATTTATTCTCTAAAATGTAAAATAAAAATGTATCAAGATCTCACAGTATTGTGAATTAAATCACAATGGTCATAAAATGATAGTTTTCCGAATGAACTCCACTCCTGAAAATGCTGAGTGTTGACGTGCTAACAGTTTTCATGTGTGACAATGACATAATCCAAAATGTCTCTAAATGAATTCATAATCATCCAAAATAGTGATTTAGTCTGAAATTATTAGAGCATTTTATAATTCTAGTGAATTAATATAAAGAACTAAATCTTCTGAAATTAAACCGAACACAACTAACAGATAATTTCCATTTCAGATACCACGATAAGAATGATCAATTTTAAAATAAATAACCTTAATGTAAGTTAATGTAAGAGAATAAGACATAATGATAAGACCATGCTGATTGTCAAAGGTTGATTTCTAGAACATTCTAAATTATCAACAAGATCAGGTTTGTCACTTAAATAATGATATGAAACTTGGAAAACATTAGGTGGAAAAGGAATCCCCGATGGGAGAAGACCTCATATCCTGAACTAAGATCTATGCAAAATTGTTTACCTATAAATAGTATTTATCTTAAAATATAATCTACACACATAATTTACAAAATGTAACTACGTAATATATTGCTTGCATAAAAGATATTAATTATGTAAGCCCAAACAACTACCCTCACTTATGGACACAGGACAATCACATTACGCAAATTAATTACATATAATAACATGAAGAAAATATGGTGGATCTAATACCTTTTTCACCATTTCTAAAAAATACTATTATTGTGTAAAGTACATTTTGTATTGTGTATACTATTGTGTACAGTACATTTTATTTGCTCAATATTCCTTAAAGAATTGGAACCATGCAAAATACTATTAAGACGTTTATCCACATGCAGACCATAACAACAAATTTAAATATTGATTAACCCAATATATGTTAAAGGTCAAGCATGAAGGTTGTCTCTTTAAATAGATTTTTGAATCTTCTTACCCTGAAAACCGAACATTATTTTGCTATTATGCATTTAAATTGCATTCTCTAATTATACATGATTTTAAAAGCAAGAAATGCATAAGAATGTTGCAGGTATTACCTGCCAGTGATATGTATGCAGAAGTGACCTATCATTAGAACGAAGGACTCTCTGGGGTATATATTATAGTTTTTCGAGTTTTCTTTAGGTTTTGATCATGTGGAATTTTATGAAACATAAACATAAAGTGCTACAATAACGGTCAGTATTTTAACTCGGAATTAACACGGAAAGTGTCGCTTCAAATCAAACTTGTGTATTTCATTTGTGGCGATATATACATTAAAAGTTTTAAAAAATTCCATAGACATTTCAGGTATTATTATGTTTGAATTCATGTTTAGAAATATTAACTGAAACTACTAGACCGAGAAAGCAGCCAAAAGGGTAGAATATAAATTGGCTCGATGTAAAATGGCCCTACAAATGGCGATGAATATGGTACCAACAGTGAACACACAATATATTCGTTATGTTGTATGGCGCTCAAGTAGTATTTCATGCTATTTAGGGAAAGTCTGGGTGGATCTTTGTAAATATGGTCTATGGATTATAATGACAAAAGATCTGAAATCTACCATTAAAAATGTCTGTAGTTTTACATTGTGCGTCTATTTGACAAACTTTTAATATTGTATCATTATGGCTGTTTAGCCTCTAATGGGAATATAACACTGAAGATATCATATTTGATTAGAAATATGACACCCCAGCCTAAAAGATATGTGATCCTACATTTTAGAAGTTGAGTGAAATTATGGCTGTCTGAGGACAACGAATTTCCATTTTACCAAGTCACTTGCAACAAAGTTTTACAAAGATATTCATTGTAAAATCAGACAGATTTTATTTTGTTGTTTTTCTTTTCATTGAGGCATACGGACATTGACAAAATGTTTAATCCCAAAATTAGTTCGTCGTTATATTAAATTTTGTGTATGTGTGTCAGAATATATTTACCACACACATATATGTGTATTAAAACGTTTTCCATTGCAAAACACCGGTGTACGTTATCTCTATCATACTTCACACACAACCTGTATCTTAACTCTTAGATCATTTTGACCTTTTGGCAAAATAATTCCAATTTATGTAATGATTTCAGCATTCTCTCGCGAAAACCAAGATAAATATTAATAGCAGGACATATACGTACTAATAATGGCTTAAGTTAGGCATGCCATAAACAGGCCGTTTCACACGTATCGATCTACTGCCATGCACGACGTCTTTAGTCCAATTTCAATTCCAAGAAAACTGTTGGTTTGTATTCAGATATTTTTAATAATCATTTTTAAAGTATTATTTTGAATTTATTTTTTTTAATCTTCGTTATTAATTTTGGTTCCTTAATTGTCAGTTACACTCTTATATTTTAAAAATTGTATCATTTTAATTTTGATTGCTTAATTTAAAGTTTTGTAAGTTTCTTAAATTTAATGTTGATATTTTGGAATTGTATTTTTTGTCATTTTCATTATCATATTTTCAATTCTATGGTGATGATGTTGCTTTAGACAGATTTTTTATACAATTTAAATGACAATTGAAAAATAAAAAAAATGATGAAAAATTGAGAATAAAAGTTACAAAATAATAAATTAAGAACAAAATTTGATACTAAGGACCTACGATTAACAATGAAAAATTAAGAAAGGAATTGTAAAGCTTTAAATTAAAAATTACATCTAAAATTGAAAACTGAAATCAAGAAGAAGTCTTTAAAAAATGAAATGTGAACAATAAATTAATAACCATTAAAAATTAAAAGTATGAAATAAACTCTAAAAGCAATTGATAATGAAAATTGAAAATAAAATTTGAGAAACCAAAATCAAAGAGAAAAGCTGAAAATAAACTTCAAAAAAATAAAACAAAATGGAAAATGAAAAATGAATAGTTGAAGACTGAAAGCCAAATTTGAAGATAAAATTAAATTGAGAAAATAAAATCAGACAAGAGAAATAAAAAAGTGAAATTCAAAATGAAAAGTGAAAAATCAAAACTTAAAACGTAAGATTCATTAAATCAAAAAGGTATAGAGCTTAAATTTATATCCTTTCTTTACGATTCAGCCCTTGATTAGTAGATGTACGGTATTGCTACCTTCATCAAGTTGTTGGATAGTAAGTATAGGTGCTGGTTGCTAGTTGACTAAATGTAGGTCAATTCAACATGGTATATTAAGTGGGTAATTGTAGAATACTGGATATTAGTCACAATACAAGCATTTTGAAGATTGTCTAACTTTCTCTGCGTACGTATCTTTTATACATAAAGTGACAGACACGCAATTGTATCAGACATCCATTGAACTTGATATACTGTTCAGAACTCATGGGATTTTGTTTTATTAGTTGCGCTGATCACTAAGAATCAAAGAGTTTCTCACCATTAATTTGATTGTAACTTTTACAGCGGTTGTGAAAGATAAGGTACTTGGCTCGTGTCTCACATGATAATTTAGCTCTCATAATAATTATAGAAAATATCGGCCATTGATGTCATAGAGGAATCTCCACAATATGTGGTTAGCATTGGACAGTCGTTGTTGAAAACAGTTCTTGGTTGGCCAAAAGGCTTCCCAAAAGTCATCTATATTTGCATACAGGATTTTTAGGGTGTGAATACTATAACCTGTGACGCTGTCAGTGGCAGCTATGAAAACTGGTAGGAAACAATAGACGTAGTCGCTCAGGGTTACATACTGTTTGGGTTTTCACCAACAGTTGACAAGGTGATTTAATATCGATTAGGATGCACCTGTGTTTCTTCAGTGTCTTAATAATCGGTTTGGACATATTTCCTGTGTGGACCAAAATGGGCACGTTGTACATCTTCGAGATTAAATAATGACGATGTAAATGTGCATGAGAGACGGACCTGATATTTAATATAATAACAATAGTACGTGGACGTGTGAAATCCGTGCGCGTTGTTAATGCGAGGAAACCGGTTTACGCAATATATTATGGAAATGGTCTCTGTGATGTTGCGTTATTGTCTTCACCAATTGCTAAACAACTTGCAACCCAAGTTGCTAATAGTATCAGAAACGTTGCTGTGTATCAAATGAAACCTCTAGTATTACAAGCTATTCAATAGTATCGAGACCAATTACGGCAATTAGTCACTCAAACACAATCAATAGCGGTTAAGCTACCATCAGCATCGACCGTTCCGGCGACGGTTGGTGAAATTATTAAAAAGGACACTCAACATAGATTGACAGATTCGATGATTGAAAATCTGGCAAAGGGTCATTGATGCAAATGTGGAAAGTATATAATTGAACGTGTTACATACCCTATCAAGAAATGAAGGCCGGTTTTAGTGAAAGTCAGTTGGGAAAAAATGCATCTAAAAACAAACAATTGTAGGGTCACACTCATACTTTCTCCAGCAAAATTAACTTGCGGCCAAACACAATAACACTTCAGTGATGCCAAAATTGTCCAAATCAGAGGTGACACAAATGCAAAAGGCCGGTGGAAATTGTCATTTCTTATAGCGATTATAGCGTTGCTGTATCACTACAGTTGCAAAAGGAGCTGTCGGAACTGCATCCAGGATGGCGTTGAAAAAGGCGGTGGATATTTGCATAGAGTATCATAAACAGATTAATTTGCTAAAGACATTGGACAGTAAGAAACAAACATCGGGCAGAGGTTTCCGATTTTCTGGTACAACACGCAGAGGGGCACGTCTTAAATCTGACCATTGACTAATCTTGATTTATTCGCGATGGCAAACTCATTCAAGCATTTTCTTGGTGTCTTTGTGCGAAGTGAAGATGTATCAATAGTGTCACGCACAGGTGAAACATGTATTGCCAACCTGGATTTTTCAACATGTCCTAGCACTCATAGGTTGTATATGTTGTGACACCTCGAAGCAGTTTCTATTTTGACTCGTATGGATTTTCACCGCCAGTTGAAGTTTTAAATTATTTACAAAGAGAACTAGCGATCAATGTGGTGGATCTGTACGAAAAGGGTGTCTACCAGTTTTATTCTACTATATCGTTGTAAACTCGTTTGAAGAATGTAGATGACAGTATGCATCCATGTCTGACTCCAACTATTGTTCAAAACCAATTTCCTCTGTTGACATTAATGAGGACAGCACTGGTGACTTGGTCATAGAGGTCCTCAACAAGCTGTACCAGCTTTGATCTGATGCTGTACTGCCTCCTAGTTGCCCATAATGCTGCATAACATACCATATCAATAACCTTTTTAAAACCTGATGCTGAAGGTATTTCTCGAAAAAGGAGTCTGATATAGAAGATTTGTTCTGTGGTGCTCCTTCCTGCTCTAATGCCTCTCTTCTGTTCAGCAATAATTTTCTCTGCTTGAGGCTTTAGCCAATTGAGACTTATTTTCAGCATGACTTGTTCGGGTGACTGATCAAACTGATAGTTCTGTAGTTTT
>QKMX01320469.1:1002-13132 GCA_003401595.1 Venustaconcha ellipsiformis | reverse complement strand
CCATGAGAAGCTACTGGCAAACTTTCTCACATACACACACAGGTACTAGGTCTGAGTGACCTATTCAATTTCTGTGTTCTTAATCAGATGACAATAAAGTAATATATTTGAATAGTATACAAATGCATCATATATGACTATTAAACCAGTCGTTATCAAGTTTGATTTTTTTATCAGATTTGTAAATCCTTGGGTATACGAGGAATATTGGTTAGTAGATCTTAAAGGGGCTGAGATCCGACCTCTGAAAATAAAAAAAAAACAGGAACTGCTTCATGTGTTCTGGCAGCATCAAATTTTGTCTGGTCCGCAAATGGATGCTGTTTGGAGTGATAATATCTACTATCACTAGTTAGTCCATTACTGATTGTAACTGAATGGGTTTTGGCCTGGATTTTGTGATATCCAATCAGCTCATTTGTGGTCAGTGTCAATAAGGGTACTGGGCATCGGCAATATTCACCCCCAGTGAACTGATATTCCTCGCTGATTGGAAAAATCTGGTTTTCGTTCATCTGTTCATCCGGCACTAGCATTTTAAGTGTTTGGTGGCTGCAATGACCAACCGCAGTTCTTCTATGTGTTGTGCTAACACTGTATCCCTTGTTCATACTTCAATAGTACACTTTTCTGTCTGGGAGCAAGTATAATCGACCACAGCTGCTCTTTGTGGTACCATCTGCTGCTTCTGTTGAACATTCATCGTCGCCAGTGTCTTTTCTGTCTGTACTGGCAGCGGCGGTTCCTTGTTTTTATTTCTAGGTTCAGGCGTTTTTGTTTATGAGCTTATTGTAGCTGCTGCTGTTATTTTTTTTCTGAATTGAGGTTTACTTTCTCTGTTTCTTGTCTTCTTGGAGATTATTTTGCCTCTTTTCCTTTCTGTGTTTTCTTACCCCTGCCTGGCCTTCTTTTGCATCGAGTTCATTTTTGTTGTTGTTGGTGGAACTAGGGGTCGATGGTGTGGTGATGATGCTGAAGTTGAAGGGACTGTTGACGGGTTCTACGGCAGGAGCGCACGGTGTCGGTCAGGTCTGCGTGGGTCTGTTGTACCTGTGTACGTCCTTCCTACCCTGGTCTTCTTGGAGAGAGGGAAATGCTTTTGTTGGAATTCTCCTCCCATATTAGTAGAAATGTTGTTCTTATTGCTTGCATTCAGGGCCTGGGTGAGAATCATCATTTCCATGTCAGATTTTATGCTACGCCTTACTCTTTGCTCTCTTTGTCGACTTTGATGATGACGATGATTACGATCTTTTATTAACAACGTGTTCGGCCAGTTAACCATGTACGTCGACATGGGAAAGGAGCCAGCACTCGAGGAGATTTAACCTCTGATATGAGTTTCGATAGGAGTGTGAAGTTAATATAAAGGTGTGTCATTTTTTCTGTCTAGATCAATACATTTTACCCTGCATTCAATAACTATTGTCTGGGATAGAGGTGTGTCATTTTTTTCTGTCTAGATCAATACATTTTACCCTGCATTCAATAACCATTGTCTGGGATTTTGTTTGCTGATTAATCCGTTTTAGAGAAATTCTTTTCTTTGCGGCAGGGAAGCATCTTTTAAAAAATGCATTCATTAGCCACCAAACGTTCAAGGCATGTGTCATACTAAAAAGGCCGATTTGGGCATGCTTCCAACCATGTCCTCGTTGTAGATCTACAAAAGATATTGAACTGTCAAAATGTTATCTACTCACAGGAAAAATAACAAGAATGTGCACATTTTCGATGAACGTGATATTTCTTGCTTCATCGTAAAAAGCTATTGCAGAATCCATTTGCAAAGTAATCACTGTCAGCGACAGAGCGTATGTGCACTCGATGACATAAACATCAAACTGAATCCTTCGTTCAGTTCAATATGCCATAGAAAATACTTGAACAGTTTGTTGTTGTTGTTGTTGTTGATGTCTTTTGATGTTCACTAAGCAATTTCAGATAAAACTGGTTATTCATAGTTTGATGGTCTTACAGCACGAATAGTCAATCAGTATCAAAGGAGATGACTAATTGTCCAATGACTCCTCAGCGTTGCTGTGACTGGAGTAGTTGTGACTTGCGCTGGGTTAGATACCTTTTAACTACTGTCGATATATCGCAACGAGGATATGGAACAAGACAGTGGAGACAACCTTCAAATAATCCATAGTAGTTTATTTCCTGACTGCAAACTCACGTTTTCAAACTTTTGTAATTGTTGTTCCAATGACGAAACACAGCAGGTAAATCTGACACAAAGAAAGAAAAATAAAAGATTTTGGTTTTAAGATCACTTTTGTTGTTTTGTTGCTCGTAGAGAAGAGGTACAGTGTTAAACGACATTATCCTGACTTCTACTTCTTTTCAGCGTAACTGATTTTTAAAGATATAATTTAAAAAATCATGACTGGGAAGATATTCTATCGAAAGGATTTTGACTTCTTGGATGCGACGATTTCCTACTGCACACGTTATTTGATCGCGAATGCTTTTGCGTTTTATGTTTCCAATCCAAACCCAATTTCCTGTGTTTAACACTTCTTTCTATTTCTTGGGAAATGTCACCAGACGTTAAAAACGTCATCCAAACACTGTCACGTCGTTTTCATGCGTAAGTTCTCCCTGACCATATCAGATGCTGCAATGGCATTGTTGATTGCATGGTATGGTAACATGTGGATGTGTTTGAGAGGATGTTCATGTGTAAAATCTTACATATTCTTTCAAGGTATTTAATATGTTCCACAACATATGCTTAAATGTCCAAAGTTTCAATAGTGAAAACAAATGATGAGTGTTTTCAATTCTTTTTGAAAAGATTTATTGATAAGTTCAGTCCCTGTTTTAGCAGATCTTTTAAAGCTCGCACTAACTTTCAACTTGCTTTAGAAGTCAAAGGACCACCCAATCCCCTTTTGAAAACACATCTGTGACACAAAACAAATGGTCGCCTTGATTCTGGATTCTTCATGGCATGATGTGATTGTTTCATGACAGCAGACGATTCAAACTTGATTGAATAAGGGTTACCTAGAACTCCTAAAAAAACAGAACACTATCATTCATTTCCACATTCCCCTGATACAGATGGAAGAACCTCCCAAAATAACACTTCTGGTCAGATCTTCAAAGAATGATTCGAAAACATTTATCCAAAATGACGTATAGAGAGAAATTCACATTTACTATTCTCTAGATTAGGATAAGGATACCCATTATGTATTTCAATACAAGGAACACGAGGGTACCCAAGGTCAAAAATTTCAAAGAACCAGTCTACAAAAAGTAGAAGCCAGGCTCAGAGACACAAAATCATGTTATCATTGTCCTGAAGGAGCATATTAGCCTTCTGAGTGTTCTGAGCGTCCAAAGAATATGAGAGATAGAAAAATGTGGAATTTTCTGAGGCGGAGGAGAATTTGCTGAGACAGAAGAACAGCACACTCCTTCCAAGACATTAAAAGGAAATATGAAGGCGGAAAAAGAGGAAGATATTTCAGAACCAGAAGAAGCAGCAAAAGAACCCATATCAGTGAATAAATTAAGAAAGCCAGACATTCCTAAATAGAAAAAAATAGACTTGTCGTAATTTGTTTGAAATTTCATTGTAATTTTTATACCTCAGAATATACTGAAAAAAAAAAACGAATGTATCCATGTCTTGCTGTGATTCTTCTTCTTTATTTATAGGATATTAACATACATTCACATTTGTGTAATGGAATGTTTTAGTTCTTTTGATTTGGCAATAATGCGATGTGTCTCTTTCCTCAGAGAACTGGTTGGAACAGGCCCGTTGCGTTAGAAGAAACAGAATGAAATAATGGGCTTTTCAACGTTAATTGTCTTACACCTTTTTCATGACCAAGTTCTATTGTGATGGTGTAGTTATAGTCTCTGCTGACGTATCAGTGACGTCAAAATAGTCGATCTCATGAGGGGTTTCGAATTTTTTTATTGTGAATGTTAAGTTTTTAGGGATTCGTTAAAGTTTTCATACATTCCTTTCAGTTATTTTAACTTAACCAAAATGCCGTGTAACACTTTCTCTTCTGAATTCACTCCCTTTATTCTGTCTACCGTTCCACGTTTAGATTCCCTATTGCTGATTTCTCTTATCCTCCTCTTGCTTTTGCATAAATGTCTCTTCTTCGTTGTGTAATCGTACAAAGTCTCTAGCTCTTCCATATTTTCTTTTTAAAATCCTCATATTGTAGAAGTGATGATAGTAATGCCGGAAAAGGAGTATGTTTCAATGGCATAAATTACTGCGATAATACGAATTTGTCCTCAATGCAGCCACATGTACTGTACTTACACTATTTCACACTTCTGAATGCCCTAGGGTGCATATATAAAAGAAGACCTAACACCGCCTACTACGTTATGATTGAAAGATAGAAAACACGCTGTCTGAATTATGTCACATACGTTCTGTTTGGTGAAGACTTAAGTTCAAGTTCTAGGTGTCATATAAAGTTGCATTCAAACTCTCCGTTCTCAAGATATCTAACAAGAAGAATTTGAAAGTCTTCGCCCATTACTTCCAGTATGTCGTTTAGTCCGAACTACTTGTGTATGCCAGGTCAACGTGATGGAACACGTGCATCACAGTCACTGCCCCATGAAAAAGCTGATTCTGCATGGAAAAACAACCTACCTGAAACGTGTATAGACTTGCATAGAGCATTAAAACGGTGCACCAGTAATAATAAACTTTTGATAACAAAACCTTTCCTAGGCCACCCATATCTCCCAGAAACAAAGTAACCACTGAATCATTGCCAGAGCAATAACTTGTTTCATGTTTCATGACTTTGTTGGTTTGCCTTTGTCTTTTGTCTATTATTTAACGTACCTTACCAAACTTGCGCCCATTCTTATTTCCTCTCTCATTGTCTAGGGTGATATTATATAGGCATCATCGTATTTTTTCTTGTTTGTGTTAATATACACATTCTTATTGTTTCCTTACAATCTGCCACTATGGTTTGTATTTAAAATCTAGTTTTTAATCTTCCTTAATCTACATCCTGCTTTACATTCCCTTTCATAGTGTGTGCTGGTCATTAGGTGTGGGGGTTGGTGAATAGGTACGGGTGCTGGTCAGTACCAATGTATATATAGGTAAATATGGGTGTCGGTGAATAGCTGTTTGTGCTGGTCAGTAAAACGATGTGTTTGGTCAGTAAATGTCATTGTGAGCCAATATCCAACAGCATGTTCAATTCCCCTTGCCACGTATCGTTCCAACATGTAATAGTATTTATGTTTGGACATTTCGTTTGTTCTTGTGCCCCATATCCCCATATTTTGTTCCAATTGTTTTTAAAAAAATTATTCACATAAAGGGAAATTTAATGTTTGTTTCATGTTCAATTCTCTTTGTGCCTATACCATGACATGTTAAACATATGGACATTTGTAACATTCGATTTCCCCATGGTCAAATATATCCATTTTCCCCATTTCGCCATATTTCAAAATGGCGGATGTAAACGTAATTCACCATGTTTCCATAAAACCTAATTTTGTTAACACGCCCCTTCGTTCCTTGCCATTATTCCTTATGTTGTGTAATTTCCTCATAAAATCTGCGGATGTTTCTTGTGCATGGTGTTTACCGTTTGAGAAATTTTAGCAAGTGGTGCCGCAAAAACATCGTGAATAAAGGTGTGAAAACTAGAGTTATGGATTTGAACGGAGCCTTGAAAATATGGCAAAAGGGAATATCATTTGATTTAGTTTATATAAACGTCATAAACTTGCAAGAAGGGCGTAAATACACTTAACTGCGAATAAAAAAGAAATGAAACTCGAAGACTTATATCATTAATCACATGGTATAGTTGAATGGTAGTCACAAAAACTGCTATTTGATGAATTACTATATTCAGTATGCATTCGTTTGATGATAGGAATCATGAATTAATATATCAGATATTTGAAAAAGCCTGCTTGCAGATATATAACTTAATTAGTGTATATCAGTTTGTACTGAGGACTTCACTAGTGTATATCAGCTTGTACTGTTGATTTCATTAGTGTATATCAGCATAATACTGAGGACTTCATTAGTGTATATCAGCTTGTACCGAGGACTTCATTAGTGTATATCAGCTTGTACTGAGGACTTCATCGGTGTCTATTTGCTTGTACTGAAGACTTCATTAGTGTATACCAGCTTGTACTGAGGACTTCATGTGTGTATATCAGCTTGTACTGAGGACTTCGTTAGTGTATATCAGCTTGTACTGAGGACTTCATTTTTGCCATCTTCGTAATTTATTTAGAAGAAACATCAAAACACGTTACCACACAAAGTTCTTTGTCAGTTACATAACGTGATAATGTTATTAAACATTGTTACCAAATTCGAGGTAAAGAAAGAGGTTAAATTTAATACAATTTAACACTTTAAAAAATTTTCAAAAAATCAACAAATTCGAACAAACACGTGCAACGAACGTTAATTCATATGATCACATGCATACGAGCACGGGCGTCAGCAGAATAATTTTTCCGGGGTGGGAGGACAGGTAATGGTCATTTATTAGGTTTACAAATGTAGGCCAAAATATGTTTAGAACTTTCCTCCCACCTCTTAATGCCATGAGCGGAAGCTCATGTATATCAATTAGCGTTCGTCATATTAATACAATCATTTTACAAAGAGAAATGATTCTATTAAAGTATAGCTGGAATTATCTCTTACTGAGACAACTCACCAATTCAAAGAGGAGAGCATCCCGAGCAGTCAGAAATCCCTGAATTTAATTTTATAGCAAAGTTGCAGTCTTCATCTAACTTGTACTTAACATAAATCAAGATAAGCATCAGTTCTTAGCATGATACCAATCATCACGCGTGATCGTTTCAAAAGAAGCTGTTGAAATATTACACGCGTGATGATTTCCACGAAGAGAATTAAAGAGATATAAGAGAAGAGAAGTAAGATTTATTTGACAAGTACAATCTGATTACGCGCAGATGCCAGTGTACTTTGTATTTTTTTTTATTACAAAGTGATCTCTGCATGGTTTTTCCCCAGACTCATAGTTTTCATATATTGGGGATATCCCGATGTGTATCGGCTTGTTATCTTGCATACCAAATAAGATGCATCTCCTTGTCAGATGAACACATGGGTATCAAGATTAGATGATTCATTTAAGCCGGTGTTGTGCTGAATTCTGAAGGAACTATCACAAGTCCACGTCTTGCATCTCGGTGGAAAGACGTGTACTCTTTATTATACGGTTGTAATGTTATTATGTTAACGTTTGTATCCCCGTGTGCGAGCTGTATACGTTTTTCTTTGTGGCAGTACTGCTGTTAACACATCCCTGGGTGCGAGTTTAGATTTCTGCTCTGGATCGGATTGAATGGCAATCTGTCACAAATTCAGCGGCAGTGACAGGTAATATAAAATATAGGAAAAGTTATTATTTTCACCAGAAGACCGTGTAGTGTGTCTTTATGTCATATAAGTGGAAGCGACCCAGCGGATACGTCAATGGAATTCATAGGATTAGAACGGAACCGATCGAACGACTATGGCTTCTAGTAAAATACTGGCAAGATGTGAACTTGTAAGAATTACTGGCAATTGTCCAAAATGAAGGAAGCCTCATTTTATTTTGTCAATAAGTATTTAAATGTATTGCTTATTTATCAACATATCTCTCGTATTTTATAGGACCTATCTCTCTTTAGAAATGCAACAATGAGCGAATCCATGCATGTTTCGTTTGTCTCCCTTTGTTGTAATCACCTTTAAAGCAGACTATGCGACACTTCAAAAAATGGCGAAACGATTTTGCGTGCAATGCGGTTTCATGTTCAGAAACTACAAGTCAGTCAGGAAAATTAAACTTGAGGCAGACGATTTGTAGGTTAAATCCTCTATTTAATTCGAATCCATGGTTTATTTTTCGTGTTAAGATTCACACTAGGCCGGATTAACTAGACAGATTTCATTAAATATATATATATATAAAAATTATTCGGCATTCTTCCTCTGTGTGCGAGCAGCTACCAGAGCAGTTAGTATCAAATATCGCCTTCCACGATTTAGTGTTCTGTAGTAGAGACGGGAACAATGGGTCTTGTATCTGAAGATGCCAGATTTTTTCAATTAATTCAAGACGAAACGTCAAATTTTATTTTAAAAAGAGATTTTCTGAATGAAAATAGAATATGTAATTTGATCATGTTCAGTCAATACGACAAAACCGCGGACCAATGTTAGAAAGTGCACGTATCGTATGACGACGATAGAGGAGGGCCACCTGGTATTGGGTGGTAAATTGATCTGGAAAGCCCCTGTCTTAAGTTATATGATTAAGCGAAAGGCACTTGTTATTTCAACAGCAAACTGCCTGTCACGATATACGACGCAGATTGGCAGATTAAGGGACACTGACACTCTAGAGAATTCTTTACATAGGATACAGCAGTTCAAGACAAAAAAGTGTTATTGAAGTCAGCGCAAAATATAAATTATAGTAAATACTTGAAAATAACGATTTTAGGTTTTACTCCTGGTTAGCTACAGTCTCTCGTTTTCTTCTTCATTCAAATGCCTGAAGATTTTACATCTGATGTGCAATTTTCATAATTTGAGATTTATTCCTAGTGTGCTTGAAAAGACTGTCATGTGTCATGTACGTAGGTTTTCTTTCCACTAAGAACTCTTCACCTTTTAACCGCTCTGTCGTATGTTGAGATGAAACATAAATCGGTCATAATTTAATTTTTTCTCTTCAGTTTTATAAAAGATATCATTCAAAAGTACATATTAGAATTCCAGGATATTTTCAATTTAACGAAACAAATCGTCTCATCTGGGTGGTCGAGACTCAAAGTAGATTACACATCGTAAAATGAAAATTTGCAAACGAAAGTAGTTGAATCATAATAATTATATAACAAAAATAAAATTAAAATAATGTTCTATTTGTATCAATAGCTTAAATGTATTTTCTCATTACAGTTGGACGCATCTTCGTCCGTGTTATGATTCCAGTACAATGATGCCGTCATTTTGATTCTAATAATAGAGATAATATATTTTACAACTATCGTATGCATTCACACGGTTATCAGAAAAATATATATTGAATGTTGTACGCGTGTTACCGACTTCTGTGAGTATAGCGGTTTATAACAACACTTCTGTGAACATAGAGGTTTATAACAAAACTTATGTGAGTATAGCGGTTTCTAACACTTCTGTGAATACTGCAGTTTCTAACAACACTTCTGTGAGTACAGCGGTTTCCAACAACACTTTTGTAAGTATAGAGGTTTATAATAATAATTCTGTGAGAGTAGGGATTTCTAACAACATATATGTGAGTATAGTGGTTTCCAACACCTCCTCTTTGAGTATAGCGGTTTCTGACAACAGCTCTGTCAGTATAGCGGTTTCTGACAACACCTCTGCAAGTATAATTGTTTATAACAACACCTGTATCAGTACAGCGGTTCTAACAACAAGACATTCTTCTAATACTCAAAAAGAATATTTATTTTGCTGGATTAACTTTGCAAACCTGACCTGTCACACCTGAACCTGACACTTTATAATATCTTGAAGGATGTTACTGAATTGTTAGGAACTTATCGTACATCCCACGTGCGGTGATAATTAGGATTCAAACAGATCAACTAAAAATAATCTCTATTTTAGAGGGACATTAAATCGAATCACACAAAATGAGAATTTTGGGTATTATCAGAGGTAGATAAATATATTTCTCTGACACATAACAGAATAAAAAAGACCAGTTAGATACCTGGAAATTGATTTTTCACATTCATAATTGCTTTTAGTTAATTAAATATTTGTATAAATCATCTGTTACGGAATACAAAGGTGAGAAAATTACTTCTGGTGTTAATTTAGAGTCGCAAGAGTTTCTAACGTAAATTTTATGACACATATCAAGAAAATGTCTTGAAACGTTTTTATTTCAATACTCATTTTGACATTTGCCACGAGCTAAAAAAAATGGCATATTTCCAATTTAAACGAATTTATTATTTTTTACAAAGCTAAAACTCATTTAATAATCTGTCAAAAAGTTAAGATTACCTCCTGTTGTCATGCGTTTTTTTTTTGTTGTTGCATTTTCATCTATTATTATTTAATTACAGGTAAGCAATAATAAAAAGGAAGTAATAAAACTGTTCTTCAAACAAAGGAAACGTGAAAATATTTTATGAAAGTTATGATGTTTTGTACAAATTTTGTTGCTTGCAGAATACGTCACTCCAAAACTGAATCAATACAAACTCACGGCTTACCGCCTTAAATGATTAAATGCCTATGGTCATTTTTAAGACAGAATTATTTAAAAAAAAAAACAAAAAAATACAACAGTACACCAGGTAAGGAGATCGCAGATTCAAGTCAAGATTAAAACAGAATAGATATCGTGTTTTACATTCCAAGCTGAATGGCATCACTTGAAGCGCAACAGGTGTAGGTTTGGAATTACTGGACTACCCAGTTTTATTGATGCGGTTCGGCCAACAGGTAGCGAGGCTGACGGCAGTGAGTATGTATGAATGAAGACGAGGGCTTACTACGCTATTTGTACACCGGAATGTTGGAGCTGCAACTAATCACAAGCCAAGTAAGTACTGATAGGTCGAATGTTATATGTTGCTTCATAGTAAGATATCAACAATTTCCTCATTAGGAGATTTGAGTATACGTGTTGTAAAATCTTAGTGTTATTTAACGTATTTTGTTTAGATGATCATGTGTACTTGGTGTGATTTAAAGCTTTTCATTTTCCTACTACATATTGTAATAAATATTGAAGTAAAAATAAAGTTAATTGATTTTTTTTTTGTTAATCTCAAGTTATGAATGAAGCGAGGCAGACTATCATTTCTTGTTGGTTAGATTTGTACATATTCGTTGAGATTCGTAGAGTGAATTGCAGAAATAGGTAAACATACTCTGATAACGATTTGGAATCTCGTGTACATTGGGCGGATAATTTGGCAGTTATCAATAACTGAATACAAAATACATACAAGATAGCAATTTATATGTTTTTGTTTGGCAAGATATATTTATTTTTTGGAAAGAAATGTGACTTGGGTTCTTTATATCTGATAATCAGACCAGAAAGAATTTATTTAAACGAGGAATTTCTATCATTCCACACTGGTGTTGCTTTTGTTTGTTTTCAGTCCATTGAAGAGCGTTGTAATTCTTGTTTTGTAGATACCACAGAGAAGGATGCTAATTACGCCATGTGTTAGCCGCTTATCACATTCCTCTCTTTTATCTGGATATACAAATCGTATTGACTCTAGTTCGTGACTATCGAAATACATTTATTATTGGTCAATTCAAAGGAGTGCCAGACTAATGAATGGCCAGGACGATAAATCAGAGGAGAAGGGAGCGGCAAGTGTGTCGGACCATGTGGTCATCACGGACGAAACGGATCAAAACTTTGCGCGAAGTGTTCTCGTGAATCGGAGATGTAGAGTAGGTACTGGAGTGTTGGAAAAAGTGGGCATGGTGTTCGTTCTTTTGTTTGTATGTTACTTATCATGGACGATCCCCGCACATTATGGATTATTTTCGTCGGCGAATGATAGTGGAAATGAAACATCGAAATCCGATGGACAATTAGAAGTGAGTATCTTAAACATCGGTTTTAATATATTTTTGTACGGAAACTAACATTCTTTATTTTTAAAAATTTAAATTAACGCCTTTAATTATTTTTTATTTTTGTTTAGTTGCAGTGGCTGTTACGTTGCTCTTTTCTTTTGGCACATAGACGGAGATCGTTTTATCTCGATCTTGTTAGAAGTATCTCTTTTACTTCAGTTTTGAAATTCGAGAAAAAAAATTATTTTCATGCTGACCTTTTTTTTTAAAAAACGATTTATGCCGAAGAAAGATCTTGATTAAATTTTATCCTTGTTTTTTATCAATTGAAAATAATAAAAACATAATGCCACCAGAATTATAACGCATAAAACGCAAAATTGCTCGATTGGACGGACAATAGTCATAGTTGATTAGGATCTGGTCGCACTGTATCAACTCTATCACAATGTTGCTTGAGTGTTTTAAATGAGAGAGAGAGAGAGAGAGAGAGAGAGAGAG
>QKMX01320228.1:0-13106 GCA_003401595.1 Venustaconcha ellipsiformis | reverse complement strand
GACCTCAATGTTAATGTTTTGTGAAATAAATATACTTTCTTTCCTACTTCAGCATACGTGTGACAAACTATCATAGAGAAAAGTAAGATTGTCAATTTGAGAAGGACAGAATTAGGTACTCGATTACATTTAAGTGAGATAACTCTACTGGAACTAGACACGGAAAGAGTTATCTAGTCACAACAAACATTTTCAGTAATATGTACCACATTTACAAAGACAACATAAAAGATACAAAATAGATAGGAATTAACATAAAATCATGTGTTGCAAAGAGGCTTGACTTATTTATAAGCCTAACAGAAAGTACAACTCTTATATATTGCACCAGTCACAGCTAGTTTGTTGTTTATTTTTTAATACAATGTTACCACACCTTAAGCTCTGCCCGCCGGAGTTTGTACAATTGGTACCTTTATACCTTTATCCAATGATAATTGTTTCAATAATCTGCAGTATAGCTCGTAACTGTACAAGTAACAAGTGTACTTAGTCTCGTTCGTCAAAACCAATTTTATGAGGTACAAAACTGTCTTATATTAATGTGCATGTAATGGTCATTGAACTATTTCAGCTGTTTTCATATTTGTTCCTTACTACCAAACTACATTTTGGGAATAAAATGAMTTGTTTTAACTATGAGTTKTGTTCGCATCTGCCCTTATTGAACTTCACATGGGTGATATAGGATAATTCACATTGTATCATATTATGTAATAACTAGGTCAAAGATCAGTGTATCATGTAGTATGTACCTCTCCTACTTCAAGATGTACAATTCACCTAAAATAAAGGACTTTGTATTTGTTTGGTAAGATGAAGAACTCAATAGCTGTTATGTGGACATGACCTAATCTTATTATAAAGCCACACACAAAGGTCAAGCTACATATCTTCCTTGAAACACAAATAGAAAGATCCCCTCCTTTGTGTTGTGAATAAATCAGCCCATCCGTTACCAAATATAGTAGATCACAGCTTTTGAATGAGTATGTTGGGTTTGGGGTAACATTTGTGGAATAAAATACATAAAAATGCCAAAGTTCAACAACAAGCACAGAGAGTCAAATGGAGTTGAAAACATTAGGAAAATGTGTATGCAAAAGGGAGATGTAGCTTATGATAAGGAATTAAAGGAGACAAAAGCAACAATGAGAACAATGTGAAATGAAAGTTTGACGATCTTACCTTAAACCAATATATGTAGGCACTGCTCCATAGGTCCAAGGACAGTCTGAAGGAACCTGTGCTATAACATCCCTTGCAAGCACTGAGATTTCAGATGAAACGGTGTGCATCCCTTCTCAAAATAAAAAAGTGAATAATTTAGATAATATAGATGCATATAATTTATATTTCTTNNACATAAGAAATTAACAATGATTGACTTAAGTTAGACAGAAAAATACCTAAACCAAGCAAATCATACTTTATCAGTTCTTAAACTTTTGAATTTTACTGTGAGAAATTATTAAATCACTTATACTTACATATGCATCAAGACTGAGGCTAATATGATACTTGGCAAATCTTTTCTTTATTTTCATAATCAATCACTGAAAATGTGAGTTTCTATTTCTTGAAATGTTAAGTCAGGTGTAATGGAGATATCTTATTTACTTATCTCCTCCAAGATATTAACCATGTGATATAAATTAGTTCATGAACACATGTATTAACTTCAATGCAATTAAATTAATCCAAAAATACATTACTGATAAAGTGAGAACTTAAACTTCAGGCTTCTAGATGCAGTAGAGACCTCATGATTGATAATATTTTGTTTTCTAGGATTAGGAAACTGTATTATATCACATGGTTCTTGTTCTCTATAATGCCGGCATGTGAAGTGCAGCCTTCCATAAACATGCAGATATGAGCTCATGTCAAGTTAGATTCTTACAATTGGATGCAAAGTTTGAAGAATAGTGAGTGGAATGAATGGGCAATATGTAACTAATATGGTTGTCACTCAAAAATATTTGACCTAATATGGAAATTCTACAAGAACGGAAATCAATAGAACTGAATGAAAGTCAGTAGTAGGTTTTAATTGGACTTATACGGTTGGTAATACGGACTTAAAGAAACTGCTCTTATCAGTTGGTATTCCCTGTTCCTTTAACAAAAACAAATTCAATTCAATTTAAGTAAACTGCATGAACAATTTAAAGGCATAAAAATGTACAAAAATGGACGATTATTGCAGGACAATTAAAGCAAAAGTGGGAAGGAATATAAAATCTTTAATAAATTACTTAAAATTACTCATACCAGAATGTCCTATATGATACAAAATGATCTATCTGCAACTGAAGCTATAGTGTTCTCAAGACTGGTTTATGGCTTGCTTTACAATAACAAGATAGTTGCTTTTATATGCATGATTTATCATCTCTTGCTGGTAAAATAGCCAATGTTTTGGAAAAACAACAACTATATTAAGTTTACATAACTTATGTTTTGCAATATTGGAGCTGACTACACTGATATAATGCCATCAGGCAATACAAGTCTATGTCTGTCATAGCTATAGTTATCAAAGCCCCGATCCGAAGCCAACATGTGTTATTTTCTGAAGATTTCATACATTTTATTCATAAAGGCTGTCAATATTTGACCAAAAATGTTCAGCATCCATTTGTTTTCCTACATCAAACTAGTACAGTTGATAAATGCTGCCTACATCTATTCGTTTATATGGATACACTGTGGGTCTTTTCTTCCCTATCGGTATCCCGGTACCAATTATTTTCCATAGATCTCAGTGCTAATGATTTGTGAAATAAATGTACTTTATATCCTATCTCAGCATGCGTGTCACAAAATATCATATCATAGGGAACAATGTTAGATATCAACTTTTACAAGGAAAGAACCAGGTACTTTTTTTGCATTTAAGAGAGATAACTCTGCTGGAACTAGAAAAGGTAAGAGCTATCTAGTCACAACAGACAGTTGCAGTCATGAGTACAACATTTTAAAATAAAATCATAAAAAAACATAAAATATGATCCAGAGAGGAATTAACATAATCTCACATGTAGCAAAGAGGATCAAGTATTTTGTAAGCCTAACAGAAAGTACAATACTTTCAAAATGCACGAATCACAGCTAGTTTTGTTGGGTTTTTTTTAATATAATGTTCCTACACCTTAGGCTCTGCCCATCAGGGGTTGTAAAATTGGTACAGTTATACCTACAATAGGAGTACATATGAAAACACCGTCAGCAATAAGTTCCTAGCAGGTCAGTTAAAAAGAACACACGGCCGAACATTTTTAATCCTAGCAGTTTGGATAAATATTTAAAGATGGCACTTACAAATTATGTCAGAAACGAGAGACAGACAGACAGAATTGAGTTTGTTGTTATAAATTATTCGAAACAACACAACTACAAACTAGATTGAGTGGCTAATGCAAAAAAGATATAAAAAAACTAGCAGAATGCATGTACATCTTGGTGTAAATAAGAACAATGAAAAAATATCGCAAAATAGAAACGGAAAAGGGCATGTACGTGTCGATGCTTATGCGTCAACACCGCAATGCAGACACAATCTGGTAAGTCCGGTTTTTACAGAATAAACTTCTTGAAGGTCACAAAATTTTAATCAACACAACAAACCAATCATTTAAAGAAGTGCTAAACATCGACAGCAAAAGGATGAAGTCAGACAAAATCCCATTGCCATGCCAGAGGAAATTCCGACTCCAATAAAATTCAAGTATAAGATGCTTCAGAGTTTTTTTATGCAATACATATGATGCATATGCATTTCAGACTATAAAATTTGACCCACAACAAGTGCTTTAAAAAAAAATTGGAAACCATATTTTTAATTTCGTTATATATTGCAAATGTATATATTTTGGAAACATGTATTAGGAGAAATTTCCCTGAGGACTGTTTCATAGGTAGATGTGTCAAAATTTTGGGAAATGTCTGCTGGGTACCCGTCAGTCCTAACGATCGGTTACAAGGGTACACGATCAAAAGGAAATTGTATTAAATGCGAATCTGAACTGCTTTGTTGTAGGTTCCCACGTGCTAACCCTGAAAAGAGGTCTAAGCGAAATTATTACTAATATAAGTGGCAAAAAGCGTAATCTGAGCGTATAAAGAGTATAAATGCCATAATCACAGACAACTGTGATAAGAGTTACATGCCATAATCACAGACAACTGTATGAAAAACGTACATATATAAGTTTGATACTTTTCTGGATCGCAGTTGAAATGTTTGTCACAAATCGGCTAAATTCATGTGGATTAATAGTAAGGATGAGAATAGACACAACAGAATTTGAGGTACTCCTGTATTTCTTTAGCTTACTCAAAAAGAATACAAAGAAAGTTCTTGACGTTGATCCCTTATATTGACCCTTATATTATTGGAGCCACAAATGCAATTACATCTATATCATTTAGATTTTCGAATTCCTTTAAGTGTATTAACTTGATACTAGATCTGGGTGGTTATTAAACATAGTTACGTGTTCATATTTCTTGCTTTTGTGAACCACATAGCCAGAGGACATGAAACAATGTGTGTTGCAGCCCTTCAACTTGGCTGCCAAATTTGCTGTATGATCTTGTTGATTCTTATTGAGTAAATATGATTAGTAGTACCATCCAAGGCAAGGGGTCAGAGTATTTACTCCTGCAAAAATAAATTAATCTTGATCATGTTGTTGCTGTGTTGGGAACTATTTGCAAACATTTCTCTTTTAGGTTCTAGAAGACGGGCAAGATGAAGTTCACATGAATGCCAAGTTTTAAAGAACAGCCTTGGTTCGCTTTCGAACAAAAACTGTACTCGTCTGGTAGACATATAGAGGGATTTTTGGAAAAGCATCCGATTTTAGATGGAAGGACCAAGGAACAAATAAAAAACAAGCTTTAGCATTTGATGAAAAAGTGTAGACATTAAAACTACGGAAATGTAATTAACATAAGAACAGGTGATAGAGCAAACAAGGCTCAGACTGACTATCTGTAACCAATCATTGTTAATTGAGTGTGATTTAAAAAAAAAAACACTTCTTTTTATTTCAAATGTTGGCATTGTATTTATATGAATCTTTATCCACTTAGCATTATCAGAGCATTTAGTTTTGTCTTGCCTGAAGTAGCGGTAAGCTGTTGTACTACCTCTTCTCAGGTAAAATCAAATGCATACGTGTACCCTTACTTAATCTCCTTGATTCTTCTTAGGTCCATGATAAAGGTTTGATATATGTTTCGTAGCACCTGTACCCAAATGAGGGGCATCTAATTGTACATTAGTTGTACATTCTGTACATTCTTGGTTACGTTTTTGCATTTAGTTAGTTTTGGCACACTGCATAAATAGTGGAACTATAAAACTTGGTGAGAGAATACATCTTGATGAATAGTACACCTCGTAAAGGGAGACCACTAAACTGGTAAAAAGCTCTTTAGTTTTCCTAAATATTGATTTAATTATGGGGAAAAAACAGAATTTTCAGGGTCCACGTGATGACAGTAAAAATATGTAACCAAGTCCTTTTTGCACTAGAAACACTGTTAAGAATTATCATCCACATTAACCTTCGACATCCACAGCTCGCCTTGGAAGCGGATTTTACTCTGAGACCTTACTAAATGTGCAAGAAACTATCAACTATTTGGGCAATTGTCGGTGCAGAATCATATGTTCTGGTGTTCTTGACAATGCTTGAATTAATTTACAGTCCATAGTCAGATTATGTTCAAAAGTAAATGTCAGGGTACCAGCCAGGGCACGGGTAAACCACTCAACCTCATCTTGACTGAGTAATCATTGGCTGTAACATGTAAAACATTACTGTCACTTGTCCCTGGACTGAGTGATGCAGATTCGCTCATTGAAAATATTTCTGAATTTTCTACCCTTAATAAGTTTTGCACCTCAGCATTACTTAACATATCGCATACATTATTTATAGGTTACTTTTGTATATTTTGTTTACATCTTGTTAACTCAGAACATGCGACAGAAGACGTTGTCTTTACTTTTTAAATGGGTTTCCAGTGCAAACTTGATGGTAAAATGAATTCAGATAATGAAAAATCATGTTCAGAGTGAAGATGGCAGGTTTAAAACCATTCTAATCTCAATCTTGCATTGGGTGACATTGGTTTTTAGTAAGAGCGTAAGTAGTGTACTGATACGTGTGAAGTACCGAGTTGAGAAACGTGATGACAGAAATGAGCACATGTTGCAACTCACTCCAAGGATGAGTGCTTGCGTAATTTTTTCCCCCGAGACCTGCAAGTGGATTTTGAAAATAAATTCAGTCCTTTTTATACAAAAATATGCAATTTTAAAGACATCATGCCAAAAATAAAACAACCATTTTTTAAAATACTTTCTGCATATCAACAATTAGAGTTCAGCAGAGTAAAGTTAACATCTTTGTTCTATAAATTCAAATTAAATGCAAATTTATATGAATTTCAATAGTTATGTTAGTTTCTAGTGAAATATCCTGTGGTTTAGTGCATGGTCTAATTCAGACATTATGGGATAGAAATAGAAACAGCTTTTGATGTTAAAATGCACAATTTTTAGCCAAAATGTTTTTAATTTTGTTTAGTAAGGGTCATAAGTGAACCTTGAAAAATCTGTTTCTACTAGAATAAATGTAAAAAAATACCTTGCAATGTTAGTTTAAAATTTTTTAGAGCATAAGATTGTTGTGACCTACATTACATATTTTACAGTAGTATGTCATTATTGCCCGTATTTTAGGCTTCACTGGCTTGGGTAAAATTTTGCATTTTCATTTTCATTTCTTAGATCTGTGTTCATGCCAGAAATTGAAGATGATATGCAACTCATACACAAAAGAGGCTCATCTTGACCCATATTTTATATTTTACTTGTTCTGCTAAGATTTTAGCAATTAACGTACAAGAGTTTTTGGCATGGTACATGCATTCATACCTATCCTACCTAGAATCGTGACACTTGGTGAGTGAATGCAACTTGCCAAGTTCTGCATCCATTTTACCAGATGAGGTCTATGTATTTCATGCTTACGTAACTTAGCTGCAGTATTAGGTATTCGTGCTTATGACCACATAGATCAATTAATGCTATATCTATATACATCCCAACCTGCAGAGAAGGCCCAAATGATCAGTGTATATGAAAATAGGACTAAATAAGTTTATTAAGTGATAAACTTTAAATATTAATTTATATTTAGTGTATACTGTGGTATGTCACCCTAAACAGGTTCACTGCTCTGTGGTGGGTTCGAGTCGTGGATTCGGCCAGTGTGGATACGTGAGAAAGCATGCCTGTAGCTTCTCATGGGTCAGTGGTACTTTCCGGATTTTCCCGGGTTCTTCTTCCACCATTTATTATGGCCGCCATGTATAGCCTACCTTGTGCTGAAAATTTGTGTTAAACCCTACAACAACAACAACAACAACAACAGGTTAACTGTGTATTGTAGATGTGAATGAAGATGGAAATCATAGGATTGGACTTCATGCGGCTAATCATGACAATTATTGATGCATGGGCTATGTATATACAGCTGGCTGTCACTCCCAGGTTACTCAAACCATGTGATTTTCACCCTGTAAAATCTGGATTCTAGTTTTTCATAATTGTAATACCTTTTAAAGCAGATTTTAAAAACAATACTTTTAACCAAAAACAACGTTTATCTCTGATTTCTGTCAACTATTATCACTTATATATTGATATGATAGTAAAGAATGTTTGTTTGTATTGTTTAATTTTGTTTACACTCTGCTACATTATGTAGGTATGTGGTTTCACAGGATGTCGGCACAATACTGGCTAAATAGTGCTGAGTAATAGTTAACATTTTAAAATTTGAAAAGTTGGATGTTTATTTATGAAAGTCTGGTAAAACTCGTGAATTTTCCACCACCAATTGACAGAAATGACTACGTAATTGAGTCATAACTGAACTGGTCGCGAGATAAATTTATTGAGTTTTGAATAGAGTATTCAGAGGTTGCAATATGGATCATTTATGTGCTTGCCATAAAGATACTTATTTGATCAATTCAAATGCTCAATGGACTAGATTTGTCTAATAGACTGTTGATTTCAATTACAGCTTGCTATTGGTATCTTTTCTTAAAAGGAAAGTATAAAAACCAGTCTATCATCATACTATGAAGTGTAAGAGGGAATAGCATTAAACAGTTACATTGAGTCATTACCACAGATGCTCCATGCGAGCTTATTGTCGGAAAAACGCAACAACATGAAGAAGAAATATCACAGACAGTGACAAAATTGCCTCAGATTAGTCCTTTGACCAATTCTGACATTTCAACATTAAGCTCGGTGGCAGCAAAATCTAATTTTATTATTGGCATTTGCTCCAACCCCACAACATATCCTAAATGTCCAAATGTGAAAAATGGGGTGGGAATATTTGGAGGTAACCCTGATTAGAAATCAGACTGGCTTCATTTTAAATAAAATTTGTAATCTAAAATGTTGAATCTCGGAGCTGAACTTTACTAGTTGGCTACTACACTGTGAAATGTAATTTTAAGTATTGTTTACAAATCTTAAAACGGTTGGAGGAGACATGGTATAGTGTCGTCTCTTGTATTACATGTTAAAAACTGATACGAGCCCTTGTGAGACTCAATAAGAGTTTGGGACTGGTTTATCGTATTACAAGCAGGCATTGATTTTACAGAAAATTCAAACCTTTGTTTATACAGTTGCATATAATTTTGAAGGTCTTTCTGTCAAAATTTAAATCAACTATTTTGTAAGTAGGTATTTTTAAATGATGGGCTTTTAACCCAATTGCCTTAAGCCATTCAGATTGCTTAAAATATATTATTTTCAGTTTAATTGGCATATATTAATGCAGTTTAAACATATTTCATTACAAGATGAGATTCTAATACTTCGAGTTTATTGTTTTTTATACTGTGATAGGAAATGTTTACTTTGTCTAAGATGCATATAGATTGCAATCTTGATTTACTATTGACTATTTTAAGTTCTTTAGAATTAAAGGTTTGAAAGGAAAAAAACTAATTTGTGTTCATTAGTTTTCTCAAACCAGTATAATGCAGGTGAGCAAAGACAAGCTAAAATTTGTATTCTGTAAATTGAAATGACTTTGCATGCCAATTTGTGGTTTAGTGCATGATCATTTTGATGTTTTGGTAGAGTTTTAAAAACGAAACATTTTTTGTTTTAAAATATTCATGTTTAATAAGTTAAAATGTTCTTTAATTACATTAAATAATGGTCATATATGAACCGTGAAAAAATTATTTCATCCTGGAAATTTATCTTCAAAAAAGCTTGGTAATCATGTGCTTAGAAAAAGGCGAAGATCTATTTAGTCTGAATTTATTTTCAGTATAATAATAGAGACTAGAAATGGAAGAGGTGAGGTATATAAGCATCGATTACCATCTGGTTTTACAATTTGTATATGCCCACCAAAAACAGAGGTTATCATATTATTTTGTGTCAGTTATTTGGATATGTTATATGAATTTCATGCTCAAGTTTTAAATAAAGTCTACGAAGTTGCTAAAATAGCCATTTTTAAAAAGGTTTTTTAAAACTATTTTCCGGCTTTGACATAGACAAGAAGAGCCAATGGGATGAGCTGTGGTTATCCGTCTATTAATATGTTGGTTAAAAGTATCTTATTGCAACTCCTGAACTACCACCACAGTGACATCTTGAAAATTGTATTGCTACTCCTGAACTACCACCACAGTGACATCTTGAAAATTGTATTGCTACTCCTGAACAGATATCATATCAACAAGGAGATTAGCACTAAAAGACTAATGGTATCTAATTGGTCATACAAAAATGGCGCTGATGTAATGTCCGGTATGACCACCATGACATCTATCTTGAAGATCTTGTTATCACTACTCCTKAATGGAAAATCATATCARCAAACGGCTTTCATCAGAAGACTTCTTGTGATGATCACTTGGACCTAAAGAAAAATGATGCCAATCTGAAGCCCAATATGACAGCCATGTTGAAAACGTAATCACCACTGTTCCTAAACTACAAGACGTATCCGCATGGGCTTTTGTGGTCTCTTCTTGGTCCTAAATAAAAATGTAACCGACTTGAATCCAATATATTCTCCTTGGTGTTGGTCATAAATAAAAATGATGAAAATATGTTTCAAATATTGCCACTGTGACAGCCATCTTGAAAATGGTAATGTTAATCCTCCTAAATGGAATATTACATTTCCATTGGGCTTTTACGAGAAAACTAATTATGATATCTGGTTGGTTCTAAATAACAATGGTGCTGATCGAACCTCAGTATGGCTGCCACAAATAACATTGAAAATCTTGTCACTAATCCTCCTGAAGGATGGTCATATAAACATGGGGTTTTCACCAAACGTCTTCTAATACCATCCAGTTTATCCAAAAATGTTAGATTCACTATTGCTGCTACAGTGGTTAATTTTTAAAATCGTGTCACTCAATAATAGATGGTTTCTGCACTCCGCAATTACAAATTACATTGAAGAAATGGTCTTATCTTGAAATTCCTGATAATTCCTTTTGGCCAGTAGAGCATCAATCTCTTCAAGGGACTCTTGTTTATTGTTTTAATGCCTTTTAAAGCATTCATGTTTGGTAGGTGGATAGCTGGCTTCACAGTATGTCCTAACATTACTGGCTAAATAGTGTTTATTGAATGTGGACATATTTAATGTTCAAATGTTTAAGTTATAATGTTTCAAATGAAAAATTGGGGGGAAAAAAATCAAGTTAGAAAATGGCCAAGATCACTTTAGAGGGAATAAATGTAGAGGATATTACCCTCTACTTTTATGATTAGTATACACCTGTTATAAGGCTCAGGTTGGTATATTGTGTCAGTTATTTAGACATGTTAGCAGAGTTGGTAATCAATCAGTGTAAGATGCCGACCCAGATATGCATAAATTGGAGGGGGAGTCGGCTTCTTGCTTCCTGAACAATTAGTGCTGCATAGTTTGTTCTGAGGTCGGTTGACCTCGGAACATGAGGCCAGATCTTCGAGAATAACTTGCATAGCTGCAAACCCATATTGACAGTATTGCACAGACTAGAATCTGATTGTTTGAATCGTTATATACTTCAATGTCGTTTTCCTTACTGAAATATATCCAGGCACAATTAATCAAACTCTGTGACCACCATTTCCTTTGGTTAATGAGCCATTGTAACTAAGGAATGCTGAAGTCAGTTGAAGTACATATTTACCTTCTGTAATGAAATGAATACAGCTTATCATATTTTGCCACATTTAATTACTCATGTACGTTTAATTAAGGACAATACATTAAAAGTTAACCAACCTTATCATTCCACATAAGTACCGTTGTTTTTCACTCAACTGCAATGGCGTTCACAGAAGTTTTAAAATTAGACCATTTCATTGTGCCTGTATACACTTAAATAAAGAAAATGACTCTAGAGGAAGTATAGTACAACTAAACCCAGTGAACTCTAATCTGCAACAGTGTCGAAAAAGGCTTCCTGCTGTGCTTGATGTTTCTTGAAAATGTGGTCCCTAGTACTTTGGTCAACTGATCTCAAAACAAGCTTTGCAGCACTGACTATTCAGGCTATAAGAAATCAGCCAGCCATCGGGATCCATCATGAATACCAGGCTCGGCGTCTGACTAGTAAAATCCAATACACGAGCCTTTAATCAAATCTACATATAATATGACCCACAATAACTTGAATACCCTTTTTCCTTTTCTTTATTTATTCTTTGAATATAGTATATCAAGAATGCGCATAATTTTCTTGTAATATCTGTAGGTAAGTTTAATAAAAATGTAACTCTCTGAATTCAACGTGGTTGTCATGGTAACCATCTTGAATCCCTTGTTATTGCATTCTTCTGGATGGAAGAATGGATAGTCATGTGAGGTAGGGTTTAAACCAAAATGTTATGATATCCAGTTGATCTGGAATAAAAATGGTGCTCATATATCTAATAAGGCCAACCCCATTTGCCATCTTGAAAACCTTGTTATAGCTCCAGAATATCAGAGATGGTTCAACACGTGGCAGTTAGAACAATGTAACGACCTTGTCTTCTCTAGAAGATCGTCAAACCCTTTGAGGGATTGTGTTTTCTGTGACACCAGCCTATTATAATGTCTATTGCATCCAAATATTTCAAAGAATATCAGAACATTCAAAGTTTACGTATGAACAGTAACAGTGCTCAAAGGTTTTTGTTTGTATGCTAATAAATGATAATATACAACATTTTAAGGATTTTGACCATTTTTATGCATTTCCGCCAATGTGGAAGGGTCATGTCGTGTTCCCCTTATCGGTATACTTGTCAGTCCATCTGTCACAGTTTAGTAAGCTTTGCATTTAGGTCAGTTATTCACCTTGGCATTTCTTGTATCCTCTAAAAGTTACTATATTGCCAGTCATTTTTGTTCTATAAATTCACTTTTAGTTGTCGTTATCTGTCACACCTAGTGAGTATGTTTCTTTGGCAATTATTTAGTTTGGTGTAACATACTGTGTGCACCAAACAAAAACCACGACAGATAAACACGAGATGTAGCAGATTAAATAAAATTCAGACTTAATCCAAACTCTTTCATTTGGGGAGATTAGTGGCTTACCATTATTGTGATTTTCACTTAATTTCACTTCCGTTTTCACTATATAAATACAATGTGAAATACAGAGTTACATGGTGCATTAAAACAAGTTTTCCATTTGATATTATAATCCTACACGCTTGTAATGTTATTTATTGATCTTATTTGTTTTAATTTGTGCATTCATATATTTCATAATTCTTCTTTTTGTCTCATTTTTTGTACATTCATTTATTAATTCGTTTATTCTTTTCCTTAATCTCACTACTCCTACATCTATTCATTTATTTGCACATTTCTTTGATAATTCATATTAGTTTAAAAGATGACTGGTGAAACCACACATTGAATAGAACATTGGTTAAAAATAATTTGCCCAGACAATTTTGAGAATCTTGAAATATTTCACAAAGTAATTTTTCATAAATACCTCTCTCTCTCTCTCTCTCTCTCTCTCTCTCT
>QKMX01320216.1:758-12557 GCA_003401595.1 Venustaconcha ellipsiformis | reverse complement strand
ACTGAATAGAATCCTTCATGGCCTCAGAAAGCCATAAATATTTCCTCATTGCAGGTGCTGAGGTTGGAGACGTTTGGGAAGTTCACGTCCCTGTCTCGAGACTGTGCTGATACATGTAGTAATCACTGCGGGATTTGGGGTGATGAATCCGACATAGAGAAATGTTACACCTGCTGTTCGACTGACATGTGTAACAAGTCAAGCAGTGCCGGTCGATTCCGCCCCAACGCTCTCATCTGGATTTGCCTTATTCGGATAGTTTATGAATTCGTCCATAGGAATAGGTCAGGAAGCATTTAGAAGCTGTAATACCTTTCAATACATCTGAGTAACTTTCAAAGAGGGGGACACTATGATTGCTCTCGAACTGGGGTATATTTTAATATATATTTTTTTACGTTTACCTCAAAATAGTACATTTCCAGCTAATATAACGAATACATTTTTTTTCTTTCAAAAAATCTTAGTAAGAATGATTTTAAGCAAACCTGAAGCCTGAAAATTTTGGTTTCAGCAAGCAATTACAGTCCAACCACACCCCACACCCAAACGAAAATCAAATGGTCGGTTGCTTGAAATCATACGAGGATTTATTTATTTATATGGCTAGCTATTTTGTTGTCCCTCGTCCGTCCGTCCGTCGGCACAAGTTTGTTATGGCTACTAGTAATAAGCTACTTGGAGAATTGCCATGAAAATCTACATATGTTGATTCCAAGGTCTAGATGGTTCTAAATGAAAATAGCCCAAGCGAGCAATATGGCCGCCACAAGAGCCATCTTGAAAATCTTCTTATCTCTACTCCTGAAAGGTTGGTCATATCAACATGAGGCTGACACTAAAATGCTTCGTGCAGTGCATTGTTGGTAGTATATAAAATTCGTGCCGATCTAACGTCCAATATGGCCGCCACGGCAGCCATCTTGAAAATCGTTTCAGCTCTATGTATTCAGTTACCGTACATATGTGCACCCAATACGAGAAAATCCGCTGTTTACAAATGGTAACAGAGTGGTTTACGTCTTCTTTTTAGTATGCTAAAATTTGAATGCACAGGCAAGATAACTTTTACAATTATGTGGCCTTGTTTTTGTGGAAGATGTTTTAATCTCACATTTGTTCATACAGTCTCAAACAAATATAAATTTGATTTCCCATTTTTTTCAAATTATGAATTACAGAAATTAAGCATTAATTAAATTCATAATATGCTCCGATTTGACCACCAGTATAAAGTGGGCAGTATCCTACGTGACAACTTTAGGTCATTTGTCAACGATTCGCTTTACTGTGTGGGCGAAGTTCAATTCTTATAACTTTTTGGATATTTTTACATGTATTAAATGTCTTTAGTAATTTAGTGATTAGGCTGAGAGCAACTTTGACTAAATCTTCAAACTACGTGCTATATTCTGATAATTATACAACTCGGTTCGTTTTATATACCTTCCCAATACTGTTACAAGACTTATCCTAGCTCCAAGAACAGGAAAGCAAGTCCAGTATTTGTTCTAAAAATTGAATTTATTCTGCAAGCTGTAATGCAGTCCTGTAAAATAAATATTGACATTTAGTTTTGTTTGTCATTTGTTTTTATATGTTTTCCACTATGCAAATAAACTAAAATACATTCATACAAATATCCATAAAAACACCGTTATCAAATATTATCTAATTTGCATGTACATACCGTTCTATTTGCCAATACATTCTAAAAGAATGACTGTAATGCCTCTTATATGTATTAATTATCGATTCAGAGACATTGGGAACCAAACAAATCTAAACACAAGGGTACAAATTGCAGGTGTAAAAGCAATCAGTGTGATGGAGCGAATTCGTTATTACAGACAGACAGACAGACACATGGACACAATGGTAGTCCCATTTGACGTGATCATAATGTCTTCCTTAACAGTTTATCAATTAATTTAAAAAAATAATCTATTATAAGAAATGCACATATTTCAAATAAAACATTAACTTTGACAGAATACGAAATTAATAAAATAAAATTAATATCCTTACTGTACTCAAAACATCCAACAAAATCCTACCATAAGCGCACCTCAGAAAGAATATATTGGATTGAATGATTAATAATACAGACATAGTGTTCATGCTATAATGTTTATACTAACATTTTCTTTAAATGACCAATATAAAATTTATTTATTTCTTGTCCTATAATTAGAACAGCACGATAATAATTAGGGTTGTCTAATTGCCAAGAGTGAAGCAAAACAGCCGAAACAGATAATCATGGCTCAACGTTGCCTAATTGATTAAATGCGTGTAAAGCAATAATAACACAATAATTACAAACTTATGACTTTTTTTCAACTAGCAATGAATATTATAACAAGCATTAAAAATATCCAATTATATATTAAACATGGCTATTATAAAAAATGCTAAATTATATGATCCTTCTGCACTTATAATGTGAATTAGTTGTTTTTGTTCCAGGGAAGCGACCAGGTCTTGCAAAGGAATGAGCACCATACTACCGCCAGTTGCCCCAACCTATCTTAACTGTCCAGTGAATTCAATGCATGTTTTCGAATTACCTGTGTTCAACACATTCATGTCTAATTGCATTGAAATAAGCAAATTTTTCAGCTGTTATTTTCATACCTATAACATTAGCTTTTATTTAATGCTCGTAAGTGGACATCATATTATATTCAAATGAAACCTCTGTATCATAGTGTCAAAATACGACCCGCGGGCCAGATCGACTGGTTTTATCTGTTAATTTACATCATAGGTTGTGGCTTTAAAATTCAGTTATTCGACCCGTGTCCTGCCTGGAGAAAGTTACCCGTGCTGGTCTATATGACCACTCGGTCCATTGAGATTAACACATGCTGGGATACATGTATTCAATCCAGGCATGCCCAACTGTACTCAGTACTGGTATCCGTCATGCTATAAATACATGCCATCATCACGGGCAAGGGGAGAGAGGGCGGCGATTTCACCTCTGACCACTACATGTTTGTCCCCCACCGAAACTATCCGAAAAATATTCTGCGGGCTCCCCTGGCCATTATCGCTTTACTCAGCTTGTGCTACATACGATGGCAGGGCGAGTCCCACCCATCCATTCTTTCCTTTTATTACCATTTTGTCAACAAATAAAGATTCAACCCCACCATAAGGATATTTAGTGAAGAACGTTTACTCGTTGTATTTGTTTATTTTCACACAACAAATACGTTGTGATCAAACATTTGTCATTAAGTCTTTAAATGACATTAATATTTGGGCATATTTGTAATATGCAGATGACCCGATCAGATTTTCAATCAAATAGAGCATTTGTTCTCATTTTAAAACTGTTTTTGAACTTTCGACCAAGATGTTCTTTGCATTGCATTTTTTTTTGCATTTAAACGGAGTATCTAAAAAGAACACATTTACCCAAGCCATACTAAATCAGCTGATAAGATATAATGTATAGGTCCTAAGACTTCTTTAGGTTCTGGTGACTCTGTTGTTATCTTTTAATTTTTTTTTACCTATTCCAAGTTTTGGAATGATATTTTTCTTTCTTTTTATAAATACTTGTTGAATTGGTTAATCAACAATCATCTTCGGTGGACAATACAGTTTTGTAACCTTGCTTTGTAATATAAATGACCAGACTAGGTTTTCAAACCATCAGATACACTTTTCCAATGTTTACACCTTTACTAACTTGTTGGATTTGGCCTTTTTACTAAAGTTTTTCCTTCAATTTAGAAAAAGTAATTGACGCACACAAATGTTGATATGCATACGTTGATGAATTAATTAGATTTCTAGTATCAGTTTTTCAGTTTTAGATATTACTTTTAACTTAGACTTTGTTGGTCCTGCATACAGATAAATTCTGAGTCGGAAACTCTTTTATGAAACTGTATTCAGAACTTCTGCTTAATTTGTTTTTCATTCCCATGGGACAGGTCATGGTTTGAACAGAATACTGATACATGGCATTCCCAGCCATGTTTGAGATTTGATCGGCATTGTTTTCATTCCGGAGCAACAAGATATCATAACTAGTCTTTTTGTGAAAACCCAATATTGGTATGACGTTCCAGTTAGAAGTAGAAATAACAAGACTTTTAAGACAGCTGCAGTGGTGGCAAGACTGGATGTTAGCTGTACAAATATTCATTTAGGATCAAAAAAGAAGTCTTTAAGTGAAAATACCATGTTAATATGATCGTCTATTTAGGTGGAATAACATTAACATAGCAAATTTGATGTCCTAGCGGAACCAACTAGACATTCTAAGGAGTATTATTGTGCAAAAAAGCCATGTCACTATGACTTTCCACTCTGGAAGAGCAACGATAATATTTTCAAGATGACGTCCATATTGGATGTCAGATCGGCACCCTTTTCATCTAGGACCAACTAGACATCAAAATTAATCTTTCAGCGAAAATCCGTTATTGATATGACCAACCATTCAGGACAAGAGTTTCAAGATGGTTACTATAGCAACGACATTGCATGTCTGAGCTGCACCATTTTTATTTAAGACAAACTAGACAATGAACGTTTGTGTAAAATTTCAGGAAAAAACTTCTTACGATATCCAATTGATCCTATAGGAAAAGGTTCACCAAGGACATCCAGTATGACTGCCACAACGAACATGTGAGAATCTTGTGAATATTATTCTTATTGTTTGTGATAAGAATGATGGTCTTTTTTATAGAGTTTGTCTTCTTTTCCTAAATGTCACTTGTAATGCATCGTTGATTTTATAATGACAAGGAATTGGGAGATACCACCCTTCTCAAGAGCATAGGTAGTAGACTCGATCCCATGTTCTACCAAACTACTGTGGCTTTTTGTTAGAACGTGCGTAGTCTACATCGCGCAATGTACATTTTTTTTTCTTAAATATGGCAGGTGTATTGCAGATAACCAAAATCAGATGGTCAAGCAGTCAATTAATCAGTTAATCCATTAACCAACCAACTAATCAATGGATCATTTAATCGGGTAGATATGGTACAATTAGATGCAATGATTATCCACAAGAAGATAAATAATAAATTGTCTGGATCAGTAGTAATAGCTGTCTGGATAAATATTAATAGTAATTTCATTATTAAATGAAACTCAGTAACTGACAATGAAATAAATAATAAAATGTTTTATTTTGGAATACAACAAGGTAATCATTAGATTTTAAAAATCACATTTTTATCAGCATGCAAATTAATTGGGTGAAATATTTAGGATAGTTGGATGCATGCAATTTCCTGTTTATGTAGAAACATTCATATATTCAAACATGGATGATACATGAAATTCTTATTTATGTAGAAACATTAATGTATTCAAACATGGATGATACATGACATTTTTACATTGAGAGATATTAAACAGTAACAGAACAAAAATGTACTGACTAATTGATTAAAGCTTCAAGAGGAAGAAAGCCCCGATTGCGGTCGTCCATCCGCCTACTCTTTTGTCACCATATCCCTTATTTGTGTTCCGTTAGAGATCCATTTCCTAGTCCCAGTGGAGCAGTCCCTAACCTATCGCCAAAGATGTGATAGTTGCATATCCGATTCAAATGTTTCTTTGGTTGTGACATTTCCTATTTATTAATTTTGTTACTTGTCGTTATCTACGTGTACTTTTCTGTTTTAATAAAGCGAGGGTCCAAATGCTGTCAGCTCACGATGTCCGTGTAATTATTGTGATCTTAATTTGGCTTCGAGCAGCCATTAGTTCAGTCCAATCAACTGTGTTTCCATGGCCACCCAATTTTTTTTAGTTTTTACCTGAAGAGGGCTTCCTTGGATCAGAATAGAAACCCTTTTTGATAATGATGTGGGTGTATTTATTCTACATTGCTATAAGTGTGTGTTTGTGTGCGCGTGTGTGCGTGCTATATTTCATTTTTCATTAGCATGTGTAACATCAAATGAAAAAAATCTACGCAAAATAAAAAGTTTTGACTATGGGGACAGCGATCTTTTTTATATTGCACGAAAAAGTCTTTAAATCTTTAAATAATTCCTTACATCTTTAAATATAACTTTATCGAAAGCTTGAGAAAGAAAACATTTTTATAAAATATATCACATTTTTATGCTATTTTGTCGTCATTATTTACAAGTGTTGTATTGATGTAGATATGCTTTTGAAAGAAATGAAATATGTTACAGATGTAAAGGTTAATGATACGAGCACATGATAAACGATTGAATTTCACACCTTGACCTAATTGTTACAGTCCCATCTTACATCACGTGGTATTTATTTTAGTTCCGCAAACCATGAACGTACTTCCGGACATTTTGATACGTTTGGAAAACATGTAGCTGGCAAAGAGTTTGGAGAGTTTATAAACATCTTTAAACTATGAATAAATTAAGAATAAATAGCTGAAGACTTTCTATGGCTATTTTAATAGTTGTACTCAATTATATTATAATATAAGCGTTGCAATGCGTGCTATGGGCACAAACCATGCTCGGTCGAGGACATATAGAAAACGATTTTACCGCATAAACCCTGATTTCACAATATTTATCAGTGTCAGTAATTTTATTGTTTCCCAATAAAATAAACTATTTAAATTCTACACAAATGTGAATGAGCTGCTTTAAAAATATTTCACTACTAAATTGCCGATGCCGATACACAGTCTTATGTTATTTCATTATATATAACAACTCCATTATCACACAAAACTATCTGGCTTTTGTTTCCCCCAATGCATATTTGAATTGCTCCATGTAACTGGGAATTAATAAGAAAATAATATTTTAAAGTAATGTAAATGTCACATCTAAATCCTGGACGAAACTTGATGTCGGACGGAGTTGTTATTTCCCATAACATTTATTCTTCGAATCGTGTCCATTACTTTCTTTATAGAGAAAGAGAGATTTTAAAGCAGAAGCATATATTTTCCATGATACTCTCTTTAATTCCTTAATTGTGTATCAAACTTTAGCCCGAGGTATGCAGTACCTTAAAAAATTTTCTGGCGTCGGACGACAGTTAAATTTCCTCAGCCGCTTCTTGGCGTTGCCTTAAGGCTTTGTTGCAGTCTTCTGTAAACCGTGTGTGTGTGTGGGGGGGTCTTGTTTATTCTCCTCTGGATTCTTCTGAAATCTCGAGTAAAACTTATGTAAAATGTTGAACAGGATCATTGACGTTATAAAGATTTTTCTGTTTAGTCAAGCTTTACAAATGAAAATTGGCTCGGTCGTCCTTCTTTAAATTCCAGTGTGAAATTGGTTCATCAATGAATGGTAGACTTAATATTCTTTAGAGAGATTGGAAAGCAGTCACTGCTGTTAAAGTCATCAAAAACCTTCCAATCATAATCCAAAAGCAGAAAAGAACAATCTGTCAGATCTATACAAGTAAATGCAACCGTTCCCGATGTTAATTTCTCGAATAATTGGTGTTATTTATTAGACACAAAGCGTGTCTGGAAATATTGTACCTTTTTGCCTCTGTCATTGGTGTACTTTGATTCCCATAAAATGTTATGGGCATTTAAATCCGCGAGTAAAACAAATGTGGTAGACTAATGTTGAACGAAAGTGTCCAATTCACTTGGTTGTAAGTTTGTGTTTAGTGTTACATTAATGAAACAAATCCAATCAATCAACGCTTACAGCAATGGCTGGTAAATATACGTATAAAGCATTGGCATTTTCAGGAGCCGTATTGTTCACAATAGCAGAAGCTTTTCCCGATGCCTTGTCAACATTTTGAGGGTATGTGCTAAAAAGGTGTAACCTTTTTACGACATGCACCAAGATGCATCGGCCAATCCTACAACACCAGATCTGCAATGGGAGAAATTCTTTAGTGATAACAGCACATTTCAAATTAGCTGCTGTGGTGGACGTCAGATTGGCAACATTTTCAATTTGAACCAACAAGACATCAATAGAAATCTTTTGGCAAAAACCCTGTATCATAATGATCATCCATTTAGTAGCGACAAGACTTTCAAGAAAATCACCGTTTCAGCCATATTGGATACACAACTGGCACAATTTACAATTAGGACTAAATAGGTATCATAATATGTCCAGTTGTGAAAACCCAATATTGATATCACCATCCATTTAAGAGGAGTAGAAATAATATTTTTAAGACAGCCATCAAGGTGGCAATATTGACCGTTAGTCATTTTCGTTTAAAGCAAAACAGACAACATACAAACTCTTGTTATGAAAATCCCATTTCAAAAAATCTTGTATTTTAAGGGTGTAGCAAAAACAAAATTTTAAAGATGGTCACATATTTGATATCATATCAGCACCTTTTTGTTAATTTAAGATCAATAGAATATTAAAATAACTCTTTAGTGAAAACCAAATGCTGATATAAGCATTCGTTCAGAAGTAGTATTCACATTTTCAAGATGGCCACTGTGATAGCCATAACAGACATTAGATCAGCACTATTTTCATTTACGACAAACTAAACATCAAAAGAAGATTTCTGGTGGAAACACCAAGTGAATATGACTTTCCATTCAAATCGATTGGTGATAACAAGATTTTCAAGATGGCCACTTTGGTAGCCAAATTATACCTCATTTTGGGACCGTTTTCATGTAGGACCTACTGTACAATGTAAAAAGTCTCATTTTGATATGACCGTCCATTCTGAAGTAGTGATAGCAACATTTATATGATGACCATTGTATAGAGGCAAAAATGGATTTCAGACTGGGACCATTTTCATTTAGGACAAACTTGACATCATAAGTCTTTTAGCAAATGCTAATAATATTTGTCATATTTTCACCATGGACGTTAGTTCAGCACAACTTTCATTTAGGACCAACTGTACATCTTAAGTAGCCTTGTAGCGAAATCCCATACTGATAAACCATCCATTCAGGAATAGTGACATGATTTTCAAGATGTTTGCCATGATTGCTATAAACAACATCAGCAACACTTTAATTTAGGACCAGCCTGATATCATAAGAAGTCTTTTAGTGAAAACCTAATGTTAATATGACCATTCATTCACAAGTATGATAACAAGATTTTCAAGATGGCTGCCATGATGACCTTTTTGGAAATCAGCAACATTTTAAATTAGGACCATCTAGATATCATCAGAGGTCTTTTATTGAAAACACCATTTTGATAAGACTGTCCATTTAACACGTTTCTCAAGATTGCCACTATGGCAACATTCTTTGTATGTCCAAGTAGAACCATTTTCAATCATGATGCACTAGACCATGGATTAGAAGTGTTTGTAAAGTTTCATGGCAATCTTCCAAAAAGTTTTAGAGGAGCAGTGATAATGAATTGGTGCTAACAAAGATGGAAAATGGATGAATGACCATCCCATAAACTCTTCAAGTCCAAGATTAGCAGAGCTAAAGACATATATATACATAAATGAGATCTGTGATGTTCATCTGAGGTTAGCCCATATTAAACAAAGACAGCACTTAGATGAGATGTTTTAGGAGACAACAAACATAATTACATGTAGGAAGAAATGAACTATTTGTAGCAAACATTTATTTTATTGCAATTCAAGCATTGATTACATGTGATAGATAAAAAAATAATGTATAAAATATTAAGTGTGCCTTGACAACAGCAGTAATTATATGAAAGTAGTAACTTTTTTATCATTGACATGTATATGGACACCATGGTATTTTACCATAAATTAGTTTTAGAGAATTTTTTTTGTACACTCAAGTTCTGGGAGAAATCTATAATTTTGAGATGAAAGTTTTAAAACACCTTTTCAATCATAATACTGATGCTTAACTGGTAAAATAAATAATAATGGGTATCATTTATAGGATCTGAAAATGAAATTAATTAAAACTTGGGGCATCCAAAAATGCACTCAAACATAAGTTAAAAATAATACAATGAACAACCAGTCTGTGCTATTTGTTTACAAATTTCTTCATATGTGCAAACTTTGAAAGAACAAAATTTTACAAATCCTCAGGCAATATTGGAATTCTAGGTGTTTGCAGTACAAACCAAATAAAGATAAATTATTTTTACATTGTGATCCCATTATTACTACCCAGAAATGCATATAGACTGATATGCACTATGTGTGTTCATTATGGCATTCATTACACAATACTATTATCTACATTTATGTTTGATTTAATAATTTTAAAATATTAAATATTATTCATGAGAAGGTGAAGTGTTTATGAATGAATGTTGTTTACCCTCAGGTCTTTGCAAGTATTCCATTTTTGTGCAAGTCGAACAACTTATATGTGTATCATATCTTGTGTTTTGTTCTACACTTGCATTTTTAATGCAATGAAAATTCTGATTTGATTTATATTTGCCTTTTTTGTAAGCCAGATCAAATTCCTTAGTTATCTGCCAGCACAAAGCTAAAGGCATGTAATGACATCACTCATTTTCTTTTCCCAACACTAATGAGTCTTGAATTTGACACTTTTTCAGTGTCAGTCCTAGGTTCAGTCCACAGTTTATTTGAACTTCCTGTGATCATCCTGCACAACTGACTCTTATTCAGTTGCGGCATTGTTTTTACTAGATTTCACAGAATGCATGCTTTAAGTGTCACTTACAGAGCCCCAAAGGTTCCATTATTTCTATTTATTTCCAAAATAACTGTGAATATTTGTTAAAAGAAGCCAAGTACAGCTTCCCTAGGTCATCCTACTTTGAGTATACAAGAAAAATCTCCACACTTAAAGGAATCCAAAGCTGGTTTCAGTGGTTTGCTTCATTTTAAAAATAAAACTCTTCAGTAAAAGTCACATGGGTCAAATAAGCACATTTACTGATATAAATTTAAAAACTAATTATTAAATCTTGATTTTTGAGTGATCTGTACATTAATTGTCATTAAAATTTCCAGACGAAATACAGAAGATTCATGCAAAGTTACATAATTGCCTCCAATTTATTGGACTTGTGAACGCTTTCTTCTTCCTGCCAGTGTTTTCCCAAGCTTCGTTTATAAATAACATAAATGATGACACTGTAATGTCTGTTTGTTTTGCAGTACAACCTCTTCCCAACAAGCACATTCCCTCGTACATCACTGCATGCAACAAAACCAGTTTAAATGAGATCCCCCTACTTGCATGACTATGCCTAAAAAAGTTGAAGTATGTTATCGCTGAATTTGACATTAGGTATTTTTCAAGAAATTTATACAATAATCTTCAATGGAATTTTGATGGACAAGGTGTGAAAAAAAGTGAATAAATGCCATTTAAAGGTATGTGTTCTCCAAAATGACACCTGTAGCTTCAAAAAGCGCATACATAAGCTATGTGAGTTGTTCTATAATCTTTGTATTTGATACCCTAAATTGAAACAATGGGTTTATATGTCTACCAGGTGTGTTTATTCACCATCCCTAGCTTCTAATGTTTGCCATCTTGTTGTCATATTTGATACAAAGAGGCATTAAAGTATTCAGGGGACAATAGCATGCTTCACATTAGGAATACTTTTGTAACCCATATTTTGAATGTATTTAATACTAAAGATTTTTCTTTGAGAAATACTGGTATAATGTTAACCAGGATATACCCATAATATGCTCTTGGGTATTTTGCACTAAAAATAATGTTATGCATGAATTGCTGGTGCCTTGAAGCTGAAATGACAGCAAGATGGCATATCAACTGATGAAAGATCTCACAACTCTTAAACAAGGGAAAACTACCACTACCCAAGACAAGTCTGGAAAATGCCTCACAAATGATCAAGAGATCCTAAAGCTGCGAACAGAATACTGCTCAGAATTGTACAATCATAA
>QKMX01320143.1:0-13071 GCA_003401595.1 Venustaconcha ellipsiformis | reverse complement strand
TACATCACTAAATCATCTGAATTTGATAATTTATAAAAATCAATTGCTGCCTACAACAATATCAGATTTTAATCATGAAAACTCCAGAAAGTACTGAATGAAACCCATGGCCTCCATTTCGGAGAGTGGAGAATATGACCCAGTTACTGTAGCAGATTTCAACTAGATCAGCAACCACGTGAGCTGACATAATGGTCATTCACACCAATAAGTACAGCCTCAAATAGGGGGTTTTCCCTAAAGGTGGTGCTATGAAAACCTGCTCAAATGGCTGATGTTTACAGCAGGTATTGAAAGGTACTTCCGTGAGAAAGGTGTAGAGGTGACAAAAGTTGCTTCCATGTGAATCGGGTAGAGGCGTGCAAAGGCACATTCAGGTGAATGGAGTATAGGCACCCAAAGGTGCTTACATGAGGTAAAAGGTTAAACAAAGATGTTCCAGCATAAGGAAGGACAGAGTGAAACAAGAAAAAGTATATATTCAAATGCTAGCATGACTAAGAATGAAAGGAAGAATAATAAATAAATCTAGTATATGAATATTAGGTTATTACTTGTTCAAATACATTCTTCATTCAAGTGAAACTGTTGTTGACAAATATAAATTTCTCAACAAAGCATGTCTTGTTTTATTCATCCCTTCCTAATCCCAATTAACATGACTGTAGATCAATATCTTGTACCATGTCTTCACTGACTCCAAGGTTTTCAACACGGTATGGCATGCAGCTTTCTTTGCTACCATACAGATATTTAATGCAAAACTAATCAGCATCATAAAATACCTGTATCACAAGGCAACTAGCGCAATTCTCATCAATGGAAACATAGGAAATTGGTTAAGAACCACATCTGGAGTCAGATGGGTGCCTATTCTCACTCATTCTCTTCAACATCCAATCATGTCCGATGCCTTGGAAGACCATGAAGGCAGTGTCAAAGTCAGAGGCAGAACAATCACCAACCTGCAATTTGCCGGTGATATCAATGGCTAGCAATAGATGAACAAGAACTGAAAACCTAAGTGAACTGTCTCAACCAAGCATCACTAAGTTATGGGACAGAGATTAGTACCGAAAAGACCAAGCTAATGACAAACAACCAGAGTAGCATCTAAAAGGACAAGTTAGGCACAGTGACAGGCTTCAAGTAGCAATGTGCTATAACCACTGATTATGGTTCAAAACCTGAGGTTCTTTCCAGGATTGTGTACACAACAGCACTGGCTTGACTGAAGCCTATTTGGAAGCCTATATGGAAGATCTGCAACATTATGCTTGGGTCCAAGAATAAACTTATGTGCTCCCTCATCATGTCCATATTCCTGTATGCATGTGAGACATAGAGCCTGACATCAGAACTTGAGATAAGAATCCATACCTTATATATGAGATGTTACAGTGGGTTTTTGTAAATCTCATACTTAAACAATGTCTCTAATGAGATGTGCATTCAAATCGAAGGTGCAATTGGACATTATGAAGATCTGCTCATCACCATAAAGAAATGCAAACTAAGATCATTAGATGGTATGGTCATGTCACACACTCACCAGGTCTGTCAAAGACAATCCTACAGAGCACAGTGAGAGTAGAAAAAAAAGGAAAGAAAAGAAAAAGGCAAAAGAAGTGGAGATGGGAAGATAGCATTTAAGGGTGGACAAGCAGGGACTTTGCAAAGTCCCAAAGAGCAGTGAAAAAAGGGCAAAATGGAGAGCGATTGTCACAATGTCATCAGTGGCACACCTATCACAAGACAGGTTATGGGAGAAATGGGGGTGGGTGGGAAAAATGAATCAAACAACACTATGTTAACCAAGTCTACTGGTACACACAAATGTATGTCAGGTGAATAATCCTGAAATTGTTAATTAAAAAACTCCAACATTCTCAAAACCACAGATAATTAGATTTGATCTTTCACATATGTTCATGTGAGACACAATTATCCATTCAGGATGAATCAGCTTGATTAAGTTTGATGTAAAGTCTAGTGGTTGAAGTTTGTTGGTATATGAAGCAAGTTCAAACAAAGGAGTAATTTCATAGTTTTTCAATTTAGTCTGCATTTTAGCACTTTGATGGGCTTTAATGATATCAGATGCTGACACCATTTGCTACCTGCAATGAACCAGAGGTAGTTGGTCACATGTTTGATTAACACATGAAAACATCACATTATCCAAACCAACGAGGTTGAAGTTGAATTTTATCACTTTTAAACACAGTGTTAACACCATGGTCATCTGCAAGTAATTGCTGATGCAGCTATTTTTTTCAGTGTTTTAAGGAGAATATACACATGTACTTTATCAACTAATCTGTATGTGTTATTGACTGTATCAGTTCCATTTTGTGTCGAGTGTCAGTGATTTGCTCATAGGTGGTGATAGTATTGTTTTAACCACTGAAGTGACCACAATTTCTTGTATGTATAGTTTTGTTTCTTTTGTATTTATTTTATTTTGGGTATTTATAGAGTTTAATCCATGAAATGAAATAATACAATTATGCAAACTTTGATAGGCAAGAATACAAATTTAATTAACCCATTATTGTATATTTTTTTTGTAAAACCATGAAAATTTAGACCTACAAAATAAATGTAAATTAGACCCAATGATTTTAACATATATACATGAACAGAACATAATGATGTCAAACCTATATACATAACAGAACCTAATCATGTCAAATATGCATATAAAATTTTAACACACTGATGTCAAATACATATGCACAACTGGAACCCAATATTCATCAGTATGGAATCATAAGAAATGAAATAATCCCTAAATCCATATTTTATCTGATCTTATGATATGAATTATATAAGTGGCTATTTTACTCCCTGATCTGGAACTAACTGCATTTTTTAAAAATTAATAATGTCTTTTTGAGTACAATAAATGACTTAGTGATTGAGACCAATTTGAGGTGTGTTTTTCATTATATGGCATTACTAGTGTTTTGACAGTGATCAAATACCATCATTGCAAACATGCATTACTTATCTGACACTTAACCCAATTGCATAGTTTATAATGATTGAATGTGCTATCATGAAAAAAAAGTGCAAACACCAGGAGCAACACTCTAGACTGAAGCCCTAAAGTTAAACTATTGTGTGTAATCTGAATGCATTAAAAAATTTCCTTACATGTTTTGAGTCAATTTAGATGTGTAAAATGTAAAAATATAATGCCGATGAAAGGGTCTGTCAATGATAGTATCTTAAACAAACCTGGTCTCCACGTTTAAGACCTGCATCATAAGCCTTGGAAACCTTTTCCACTTTTGATACAAAGATTCCGTATCCTCGTTCCTGACCACCCAGAACAGAAAAATGCAGTATTTCTTCTCTTGTTGCTCTTGTGAGAGTTATTGTTCGTGACCTAGCTTTACTTGCACAAGCCAAGTTTAATAATCTCATCTGTCCAGACATTCTCTGAAAAAGCCAGAAGTAATGCAGCTTAAGTCAAATCTCATGCAAAATATATTAAAATCACTACTACTAAAATCATATTAAAAATATGTTAAAATGCAAGACAATAACATGTAATAAGTCTAAATATCGTCTGCAAGAAATGTTTACATTAATGAAAAAAGTATTTGCAATTTTACAAGTTTGGAACAATCCATGACTGTGTATAAATTTATGTTACTATGATAACTTCATTTACCTTTTATGTTACTATGATAACTGCTTATACCTTTATGCTACTGTTAAAATTACTTGTACCTCTATGTTACAATGACAATCACATATATTTATGTTACAATAATTACACTGACCTTTATGTTACAATGAGTTACATTAACCTTTGTTACTATGACAATTACATTTAACTTCATGTTACAATGATAATTACAGTACTTTCATTTTATTATAATTACATTTACTGTCATGTTACTATGGCAATGACAACTACATTTATTGACATTATTCTACTGTTCTATAAAAATGTCATTTAAATATATAAACATGGCTTTAAAAATAAAAAATAAAATTGTATTGTCAGATTTTAGTGAGACCTTCATCCAAATACAGAAAAATGTACCAAGAATTGTTTCCCTGTTATACAGAGTACTTATCCAAAACAGAAAATGCATTCAAAATAACATTATTATTTTCATTGTTTCTTATGACAATAAGGTACATTATATGAAATAACAAAAGGACTGCCACAGTGCCTAAAATGACCTAAATTCATAACTTAACCAAGGTCTGATGGACAAACTTACAAACGGATGTACAGACAATGCTAACACTATATGGCCCAGGCAGTGACATGGTAGGGCACAAAATGCATCAATATGCTACTTAAGTTCATTACATATTTCACTTACATTTACACTTTTTTTTATGAAATCCAGTGCAAAAGTTAAAAATTCAAATACACCAAGACTATCTTGTGTCAGGTGCTAACTTCGACACACTATATGATAAAAATCAGCACAGGTTATGTTGCATTTGGTGAAAAAAATTTGCATTTAAATGAATTAGCTGGAATACGTGGTGCAAGTGACCTATCCCAAACTGACCAATCAAACCCATTTGCTTTGTCATCCCATCCAGAATACAGGAGGCTGAATTCAATAAACATTTTATTTTCTGTTTAGGCTTAAATACTGCTTCAAATATAATGACAATCCTCAGTTTAGTGGTACAAATCTGAAAAAATATGGATGGATTTCTCTGGGATTTTAGTAAGATGTAATAACATTTATTTAGTGTAATAATATGCAAATAAAAAGTGCCTCACAATCCATTTAAAGAATTACTGCCAACACATATTTTTAATGTGTGTGTGTGTGTGTTCTGGATTTTAACACAGCTTTAAAACATTTTCAGTCATGTCGCTGTCTGCATAGTAGAATTAATAGTGATGTCTAACATTGGGACATCATGCTGCAGACATGCAGCATTGTGTCCCACCCAATCATGTTATCCTGACACCAGACCCACAGTAATGGTGATTATAAGAACCTGAGAGAAACTTGCACTAGGATGCTCAACAACCCTGGAAAGGCTTTTCTGAAGCAGGTTTCAAGAACTTTTTGTGAAGGATTTTAAGGAGTGCTTTTTCTAATGTAAATTGAACGTTTTCATGTCTAACTTAGTATAAATATGTACAAAAGTAGAATGAAAACATAACTGCAGTACTACAGAAAAGGGATGGTACAGCTTTTTTGATCTACCCAGCTTTATCCCATTTTATTCATTATTTTGGAAAACAAGTAAATAACAAAATTCTTTATTTATTCATATGAAACTAGTGTATCTCTTCAGATAAAGTCAAGGAATTATTATTATTATAACAAATTCAATGCCTTTAAAAGGATGAAACCACCTTTTTATTTAACATTTGAGGAGTTTTCAAAGCAAACCCCAAAATTCAAGGATTTTCGTGGTTGTATGAACCATGGTGCTGCCTGTGACATTTGGCTGAATTCTGTGGGGCAATTTAGGAGGGAAGATAAGTTTGAACTGACAATGCAGGGCAGCTGAATGACCGACCCAGATGAGCTAAAAGATCATGCTACATATTAATGAGATTTCAAAAAGAGAGAAATTCTAGCAGATAAGCAAAATATCAATAATCCATTCAACATGAGGCATAAAGAATATGATACAACCATGAAAGAAAAATGTTGTTAGTCTTATGCTTGAGCACATTTTTATTCCATTTTTGATAACATAGTGAAAAAATTATTTAACAAAGGAATATCTAAAATAATAAATTTGTAAGTTATGAAAATAGAAGCCAAAAGCAAGGATTCTGAAGTAACAGTGTAAAATTAGAAAGCAAAAAAGGTTAAAATTATTATCTCAATTCAGTTTAAACAAATTAAAGTCTGAAAATTTAAATCTGTTTTCTTGATTTCAATCTGAAAAAAAAATGTTGACTAGGCTAAAACAATTCAGACAAAATGTGAAAAATATGAACATCCAGTCTGACTGTCTTCTTCCATTTAGAATTGTCTTTTTCGTATGAATGTAATACTTTTTTAAAAATAATCACTCAATTCTGACTTACATCAATCTCAATGAATTATTAACTCTCAATGATATGCTGCATGCTCATCATACAAAAGAAAAAGTCATCCAAGATCTACTATTATATCCATTCAAAAAGAGAATGTTGGTTGATATTTCAAGAGATCTTTACTTACTGATCGACAGAATTGTTCTAGTGATGTCTGTAAATACATAAGCATCATAATTAGTCTTTGATGGAACGAACATCTTGCTTTCCATTCCATTTGGCTTTGCATTCCATTTGGCTTCAAAAACTTAAGACAAGATTTAAAATTCTTTTTGTTTGGTTGAAAATGCCTTATACAAACCATGTCCATCATGGCCTCTTGCATCTGAAAATTTTTTTAAAATCAAAAATCAAATTTATACAAATGGCAATGAGATTTACAATAGAACTTAATTTATACAGCTGTTCCCTCCTGCAGTCAATTTGATCATCCACACTTTGTGTATGTGAAGCCATGTACAAATTTAGTATAACCAAATATACTTGTGTATGTCAGTCCATGTACAAATTTAGTATAACCATATATACTTGTTCATCTAAACTGCCCTTTAGCCAAATATATTTCATGCTCGTTGTGAAGCCTGGAGAAAAAAGGTTTTACAGTATTAGACCAGTCTTCTGAATTTAATATGTTAATAAATCCAATATGGACCTTGTTAAATTACTTACTTCTCTCTCCAAGAGCTGCTCAAATGCTTCCAGGAATTCACACATATCATTGTCTGTCTCAAAATCATTGAAGTGATTATTCACCCACAAAAGAACCACCCTAGTCACCTGAAATGCATGAATTAAGTAGTTAAATTTACATGAGTCCATAGATCTAACCAGCAAGTACAGAGGCTAAATGTAATCAAATCATGTGGTTCCTCATTCTAAAGCAAAACACATGGTTCTATCCATAGGTCCCTTATACTGAATATAATCACAACACAAATACATGGTTCTAATTATCAAGTACACAGACACCTTCTACTGAATATAATTACATCCAGTGGTTCCTCATTCTAAAGCAACATCAATACATGGTTCTATACACAGACCCCTTCTATTAAATATAATTATATCATGTAATTCCTCACTCTAAAGTAACATGAATACATGGTTCTAACTAGCAATTGCATATACACCTAAAACTGAATATAACTGCATCCAGTGACTCCCCATTTTAAAGGAATTATGACTACATGGTTCTAACTAGCAAGTACATAGACCCCTTCTATTAAATGTAATTGCATCCACTGGTTGCTCATCCTGAAGCTGTTATTTGAATCAACAAATGCATATTATGTTACAGGCATGATTTTCAGCAGTGTAAAACAACCATGTTATATCAGGGATTGTTACATTGAAGTGCACTAAAAAAAAGGAAAACTGCACACAGATTTGTTCAAAGAGAAAGACATACATGGTCAATGGGAGGTAAACAGCAAGACTACTGTACTGTTCTACAGAGGTAATGTCAGATATGGTGACCCAACTATTTCTTCTGAACAGGCATCTTGAAGCATAGTAACTAGTTCTTTGGTTGTTTTGATTTTGGGGCAGAGCTCTGAGATTATATAAGAAAGCTATGTATTAGGCAGATGGAAAAAAGATAACAGATGTTAGAGTATTTAACTTGACAGATTTCCCTTTGGAGATGGTAACAACCAACCTTTGCCCTGAGAGCTGGGACCTCAAACCACTGTAATAACTTGTTGCATAGCTCAATGGCATTGGGTAGGAAGGTTCTGTAAGTCAGGAGGAAATCCTCAACAAACGTTGGATCCACCACTGAGTGATCTTCCACAAGCTGCTGCATAAGCCGCTCTGGTGTGCCCTGCACAAATTAGATTTTATTGAAATAAATTATTGCATCTGAAGTCAATTGGGACTAGAATAATATAAAAATTCTGTCTTGAACTTAATTTTTATGCAGCATTTTTACTATAAAATTCCCAACATTTTACACAAAATATTATCTGCCCTGCAGGATTTTTGTTCTGAGCTGCTGGATTAGATTAGGGTTGTTTACAGCCCTAAACTATTATCTTTGTCTCTTTTCTTAACCTGCCCATATATTACAACTCTCAAATCATCTTTCTTTCTGGTTCATTAGTGTTCCCCTTGGAAATTCATAAGTAATAAACTTTCACCATTTGCCTCTTTAGTGTCTCCTTGTGAATTCAGAAATAATGATGTGCACTATTTGGCTCTTTAGTCCCCTGGGGAATTCTACGTAATGCCTATAGACAATATGGCTAGTTAATGTCTCCTTATGAATTCAAAAGGAATGACTGTTGACTGTTTGGCTCTTTTATGTCCCCTTGTGAATTCAGAAGTAATGCCTGTTGACTGTTTGGATCTTTTGTGTCCCCTTGTGAAATCAAATGTTGTGTCCCCTTCAACATTTGTTGCCTCTTGACAGTTTGGATCATTTGTGTCCCCTTGTGAATTCAAAGTAATGCCTGTTGACAGTTTTGATCATTTGTGTCTCCTTGTGAATTCAAAGTAATGCCTGTTGACATGTTTCGATCATTTGTGTCCTCTTGTGAATTCAGAAGTAATGCCATTGTCAGCTTGGATCTTTTGTATTCCCTCCCTTGTGAATTAGATGTAATGCCCATTGACAATTTGGTTTGTTACTGTCCTATTGTGATTTCAGAAGTAATGCATGTTGACAGTTCAGCTCTTTAGAGTCCCATGTAAATTCAGATGTAATGTTATGAACTGTCTGGATTGTTAGTGTCCTCTGCAAATTCTTAATGTATCTAATTGTTTTGCTCCTTAGTGTCCTCTTGTAAATACAGAAGTAATGTATGTAATCTGTTTTGTTATATAGTGTTCAATTCTGAATTCAAAAGTAAAACATGCTAATAGTTTGATCCACTAGTGACCTATTATGTGAAACTGGCTCTTCAATGACCCTTTGCTAATTCTTAAGCAATATCTGCTGACAGTTTGGCTCTTCCATGACCCCTGGTGAACTCTTGAATAATGTCTGTTGACAGTCTTATTTAAACAAACAAAAGACATTCTGAGACAACTTTTCCATTGTTGCTCACTTATGTCAAAACTGTTACTTTTGCTAGTACCCTATGGCAAAGTATCCTCAATTTATTTTATTCCTCATATTTTGGCTAATAACTCGGAAATTATATAATGGAGCATACATGTTCATCTGATCTTTAAAATGTCATATTTATTATATTGAAAGTTCATTTTTATATGACATTGTTTTAAAATACTTTTTACAATGATGAAAATTAATTGCTATGAATTAAGTGATTTGTAAGTAATCTGATTATTTACTGATAATAAAATGGTAATCAAAATAAATGTATCCATAAATTAAGCTCAATAATGATGTACAACCATTTATCTATTACAAAAGATTCTAAGCAAAATTTATATACAAGACATATATTATCAAGATCTAAAAGAACACTGCAGTTTCTGTCAGTTTTAAATTGGTGTTCAAAGTTATGTATCCTCACCCTTATCACAATATGCCCTTTTCTATTGCCACCATCAAATTCCCTCCTTTCTGTAACCATGACAACTCGCCCCTTTTCTTCATGCCTTTGTGTATTTTCTTCTCCCTGCAGAAACAGAAGCATCTTTGACAACCATGTACATTTAAATGGATCTTATGATAATGGTTGTTGAAGGGTGTCCTACAGCATGTGATAAACACTATGTTGAATCTAATAATAGTGGTTGGAGGATGTCCTATCACATATCATGATGAATCTAATAAAAATGCTTAGGAGGGGGGTCTACGCCATGTGATGTGCACTATGATGAATCATATAATAATGGTTGGAGGAGGTCCTATGGCATGTGATGTTCATTAGCATGGAAAGTTTTATAGCATGTGATGTCCATTATGAAATTGTAATTTCTGTACTTGAGTAAACTCTGTTTAAGAAGATAAATAAATTTTTAGGTTTGTTTAAAACTGCCAATACTGCATCAAGTGTCCCTGTTCTTTTAGTCAGACTGTACATTTCACCTAAAACTCTATGAAGCTTTTTAGTAGTCTTCAGCAGCCACTTTAAACATTGAATTAGCATGCAGAAATTTAATTCAGAGTAAATTTAACTTGAAAATGAAAATATATTTTCTTTAGCAATTTGTTTATATGTACTTTAGAAATGTAAAATGATATCTTAAAAACTGGCACTATATAGCCAGTATTGTACTGGGATACAATTAAACCACATGCCCATTCATGTACTACCTAACATCTACCTGCCTAGTGGACATTAAAGACACTGAATAAAAGATATAAATTCTTTTTCATGACATCAAAGTAGAGGTACTATAACAACATAAAAGTCAGAGATTAATGTTGTTTTGTATTATATTTTTTAAAATTCTTGTTTGTAATGTCTGCTTCATAAGCTGTTTTTATTTTCTACTTCTGGAATCCATATTTTACTGGTGAAAGTCACAGGTCTCAAGTAACCCTGGAGTTAAAGCCAGTAGGAACAAGCATGGTTCACTAGCCACTAAGAATGAGATCACACATGAAAAACATGCATCAAGTTCTTGGCTCATTCAAATGTACAAAACACAGATGACCTGCTCAGGATAACCTATTACAATATAAAATTTGTATTCATTAATATGAAAAGTTTACCATGGAATAAACATATTTATTGCTACTCTAAGTGAACTAGTCATAGAGGACCATCTGAGAAGCCTAGGATGTATAGCATGGAAAAAACAAAAATATTTAACCCTAGTAAAGCCTAAAATGTAGGCCACAGTGACATTCTTTATTTGTAAGGGTGCTGGACTGACAGAGATACATCCAATTATCAAGTTTCATGATTGAAACACAAGCAACAACCAATAAATGAATGTTAAAGTAAACAATTTCATAAAGATCACTGAAGCATCAAATACATGTAACAAAGACCTCTTCTTGCAATATGGATGTAGAATTGGTCAAGATGTATACACACACCATGCTTTATGATTCTAGGTAGCATAATGTGTAAATATCATGCAAAACTCATGAACTAAATGTAAAACCTTAACCAGAAAACTAAACTTCTGGGCACATTAACCTGCTTTAAGGAGTGTTTAGTACTCGTTAAGTTGCATCCTCACATCAAGTTTTAAGATTTCAGGTACAAATGATTTAGGTTAATAAACCTATGCTGTCAAGTTCTAAAAGCAAAATTTAACACAACCAGCAAAATGTGAAATGTAGGTCACAGTGATCTTGCTTCCGAAAGGGTATCATACTAAGAGAAATGCATAGAATCATCTAGTTTGATGATTCTAGCATGAACAGCGCTTGAGACTGAACACAAGTCAAATAATTAGAAAAATGGTCCCAGTGACCTACTTTTAAGATAAGGTCACAGTAGTCATTAAGATGATTGTAGTTATAACAGTATGTATATGGAGTGCCAATAACTTATTTATTCATGAGCCAAATGCAAAATACATTTAACATAAGCCAGCAAAATGTGCAAGGTAGGTCACAGTGAGCTTATTTTGTCATAGGGAAAATACATGCAATTACTGTCTAATTCTAGGTTAAACTCAAGTTTCAGAAGAAAAAAAACTTAAAGCACAAAATACATTAAAAATCAGCAAAGCATACAAAATAGGTCACAATGACTATATTTGATTTTGGTATTTATTAAGTGTGCAAAAAACCCACCAAAATGCAAAAACTTTAAAAGGTAAAACTAAGTGCTCTGAAACCACTCCGAACCAATGCCTAGGATTAAGGAAGAATTGGTGAGATTCAGTGAGGTTGTACATATGTGTACATGCTTCTATCTGGCTGGATGCCAATGCTCACATCAATGGTAGGACCAGGTGTACAACAGCAGCAGTAAATTAATAACTGTCATACTTTGTGAACTTTCCAAGTCAAATACTTTAAAAGTTAATGGGTAAAGATTCATTAATTATCAACAACAATGAAATGTGAAGACATTTATTTTTGTGTGTTCGAATTTTCATGCTTTTGAAAAACATGAAATTTTCTTGGATGATTAAATTCATGGGTTGTACTGTTCATGTAAATGATCATTATTCATTGGGTCTTTAAATCTAGTTTGCAGCTACCACAGAATCCACAAAAGCTGGTACTCCATGAAAATTAGTAAATAAAAGTTCCAACCCACCTTGTGCAGAATCTGATAATAATCTTCCTGAGCAATACAGACAAACTGGCAGTCATCAACGAGAGTGTGCATAGTTCCATAATGGCACTGCTTCTCTACAGTGGGCTTTGTTCCAAAACTAAAAACAACAACAAAAAAACATTAGATATCCCATGTAATTTTCTAAAAATTGCATGGAAACATGAAGGCAGTGAAAGTCAAAGTGTCATAATAAATGAAAATTTATTATACATGAAGAGAAAATTGTGAAACTCAAAAATATGTCCAAAATGAAAAATGTGAAATGTATGGTTTATTCTTGTTCATAAGAGATCCATAGACATCTTATAAACAATTCCTAAAAGTTTCCAATTAATTTCCTTTTTTTTAATTACTGGTCATAAATATTAAGTGACACAAACCCATATATATGACATAACCCTACCAATACTAAAGTGTTAATTTGTTTTACAAATAAAACAGTGACGATGACCAACAATAACACAGATATATCAACACTATGCAAAAATAAAAGCAATAAAGCCTAACTGTTATCTGTAAATGCAAACATTAAAACTAACAAAACACCATTTCATTCAAAGGACATATTATACACAACTGTTTGTAAAGCTCCTAAAGAAATGACAAACCTTTCTATTAATATCTGTCATTTAAAAGTCGACAAGAAACAAAAACGTGAAAATTTTCTGCATAAATTCATGACAAGAAGACATCCAATCAGATAAAGAACAGGATATACCAAGAGTATTAACCATATTGATTACACCATTAGTGTTGAGTAACATCCAGTACTTCCTATATCTAGTTCACATCACACTACATATGTGTCATTAAGTACATCTGATATACTGCTCAGAATTGTACAATCATAAGACCCAAGGAGAT
>QKMX01319642.1:0-13552 GCA_003401595.1 Venustaconcha ellipsiformis | reverse complement strand
TTGTTAAGCTACATTAAAAATCTAAATCACACACACACACCTATGAGCCAAAACACCAAAGAAAATAATGGGGAAAACCACAATGCCATAAATATGACCATAGCAGATCTCAATTTGTACCTTTACCTGTATAAACTATACAGTAGTCACATTGCCTGTGGTATTTATTTGTAACCTTGGAGGAGGTCGAGCATGGAAACCATGGGTTGCACAATTTTGAGAGGTTTATCACGTTTGCAGGTTGCTCCATCTCTTGAGGGAGGTTGAGCATCGCAATACATATTGTACTTCTGGCAATGTATTGCCACCTTTAGTTAGGGTGGCAAAACAATGTAACCACAATACACAGAGTGACAAAGCAGTTAAGACGAGGTCTTCTCCATGTATCACTATTTGGCTTCATGGTATGGAGACATGGCCAGGACCAAGCTTCCTCCTCTCCTCCCTCCACTATTCCACCCTGGGCAGGATTTGCAATCCATACACAGAACTAAGGCTAGGGATTGGGACCACCTCAGGATTCACCCCTTCCCTATTATACCTATGAACCCTTATGGAATGTGGGGCCTTCCACCTCAGGGACCTTGATCTCTGATGCCTCCATTGGCTACTGGACCTTGCCCTCCCAGTCGATGTGATGCTGTAGCTCATGTCCCACCATCACCTCACCAGATGGTTTCATCTCAAAAGGCTCAAGGTGCTAGGGTAGAAGGAGGGCTCTTATGACCCCTTCAAAGGACATATTGAAGCCCAGCCACTCTCCAACTCGGTGTCCTTGACTATATATGATGATGATGATGATGATGATGATGATTACCATTTGTTATCCCCAGAGTTGAGCCCCAAACGCTCAGGCACACAGTCCAAAAGATCCTTTCCAGTTTGGAAAAGATCTCCATGGTACAAATTCAACCAGACCTTTTACTTCTCTCATACTCATTCATAACTTCAGAAAATATTGGAGTTTTTCGCAAAGCCAAATTAATGCATGAAAACATAGAGTGTGATCTGCTCTTCCCTCAACATTGAAACCACTCATCTCTTTTTCCACCTACTGGGTACATTATGGCCTATCAAGCCTCCTGTTTTGGACACTGATTGGCCAAAGTGGGCATTTAATTCGGAATCTGGGTACGCCTTCCCATCAAAACAATAGACGTCATGGAGCAGAAAACACAGCTATCTGTAACTGTAGCTTCACATGACGATTTTTTTCTTAGCTACTTCCTTTAGTATGCTGAGAGAGGCCTCACTGAATCATAAACAATGGTTATCGACTCCAGTTTCAGGAAATCAACCACCACTTTTAAGGATCCCACATTTTCTTTCCTCAGTCCAATCTGGTGAAATTAAGGGAAGAATTGAACACCCTTCTGCAGAAAGTGGCAGTCAAGAGGGTCTTAAACAATCAGTCTCGCGCCTTCTATTCCCGGATCTTACTGAACACCAAGAAAAGCAGGAAATTTCAAATCATTATCAATCTCTTCCAGCTCAACCAGTTTTGGTCAGAGGAAACCTAAAAGATGGAGACAATCTCCACAATCTGGAATGCTCTTCATCCATTTGGTTGGATTGTCTCCAATGACCTGCACAATGTCTATTTACACATCCCTCTATTTCCTCCACAATGCAAATATATTAATTCTTGCTTAGACCAGGAAGTTTTTCAATTCTATATTCTAATGTTTGGAACCTCTTCATCCAAGTCATGGAAGTAGTAGCAGCCTACTTCTGAATAAGGGAACATTGAAATCTCCAATATAATGAAGACTGTCTGATTCACCATCTCCATCTCCAAGTTCAGTCCCTTCAACAGGATCCGTTCCGCTGTTAGTCCACTGCAACTTAGTTGGGTCTCCTTGAGAAGTCAAAACTTGTTCCATCACAGGATTTGGTTTACTTCCTCATGAACCAAAACTTTGTGTGAATTCCCCTGAATTGACAAGATCAAATCCTGACTCTGCTAGAGACGCTACAAATGGAAACTGCATTATCTAGTTGACATTTCCGTACTCGGAACCTTGAATGTCTCTGCTGATTTGGTTCCTTTAGGACATCTTTACGTGTCCTCTACAGTTCCTCAGTCTTGTAAGGTGGAAACCTCACAGTGATTCTCTATCAACCCTGATCCCTCAAGGACCAATTTTTAACCATCATCTGCTTTAGTGGATAATTCAAGAGAGATATATAGATGCATCAATACTTTTGATGTACTAATACACATATTGACAAAAGAAGTGGAAAATCTACATCTCTACATGTACAAAATAATACCTACCATATGCAAGTTATTTTAATCTTAGTAATCAGTAATTAGTATTTGTTTGCCCTCTTGTTCTTTTAATTGAGAATTCAACCAAGACAGCTGCTGCAAGCATAGGCACTCATTTTTATTAGTTTAAAAAAGAAATATTAAAAAGACCTGATAAGGCTAACTTGCCTTCTACAAATTTCATGCAAAGTAATGTGGTTTGTATCTATTGCCCCTTAACCCTGGCTAATACTGGGCCAATTGTTTTATCCCAACAGCTTTATTGGCATGAAGGAGACATTTCAAACGAGTTCCACAGGTAAATCAAGTACTTTACTCACCATTAAGCATTTTTCGTGAAGTTTCATCATTGATTTGTATCTTGCTTACTTAGGCCAAATTTGAAAGTTACGCTAATGACATCTCACAGTGAAACATGTTAAACTGAATTCTCAATGGTGGTTATTGTTTGTTCTGGTTGAGGGTAAACAATAACCACTAATCATCATTTAAGGTAACGTATTCACTACATGACAATCACAAAGTACTGACAAAGCTACAGAGAAACATGGCAAAAAGTTGATCATTAATTGTTCTGGAAAGTAAGTAAACAGTGATGGGGACAGGGTGTGCAAATCAAAAAATTTGTATGAATTTGCACACTTAGAGCTGTGATGAGTGAGAACTCCCACAAATTAACTAAATGTCACACACATGAATATGTACTCAGTGCAGTATACAATTTTTATTTAACCATTGACCCTTAAAGTGCTTTTCATGACAGTAGTCTGAAAATGGAGTTAAATACAAGTCAATTGGATGGATAAAAATAGATGGCATGCTGGTCAATCGTCCTTTCAGCAAATGTACATAAGGCTGAATACCAATCCAAATTAAAATAATTTAAACATAGAATGTAATTTTCATTTCTTTTCTCAAACAATATAGGCCTGTAGGATCATGTGTTACAGAACCAAATATTCCTAACAAGATTAAGGTAAACTGAATAAATATATGAATCAAATGAATGAAATTAAGAAGTAAATATATTTATTTGATCAAAATACCTCTGTCCATGTGTAAAAGTGAGTCCTGCAACTTTTTAATTAAGCAGCCTTAAATGACCTAAAATGTTCAATAAAAGCCACTGACAACTAACAGGTAGTTTTTGAAATTACTTTTTTTTATCTTATCAAGGATGAGAATTGCATATAAATAGATGCGAAGTATATGTCTGTATTCTTCATACTGGCACTACAACCAATAAATCAAATAAAAGAGCACCACATACCACTGACAGACCTTCTAAAGATGAAAAGAACATCAAATTCATGTGTATTGATACTGTATCCTATTGTGGGCTGTGTATCGTAAATCATATCAATATGTGGCACTGGTGTATTGCTTCACCCCCACTTCATAGTTATAATTCTAACCATTCAAATTCAAGAAAGTGCTGAACAAAATCTGCTACTTCCATTTTGGAGACTTAGTTACCTTAAAAAACAGATTTTGGCCAGACCTTAAATAGCAACCATGTGATGTGACATAATGGTCATTTACCTCAACACCTGTAACATCTAACAGGCAGTTTTCTCCATACTTGGCACTACAAAAATGCAGCTCAAAATGGATGATGTTTACTATATGTATACCAATGCACTTCCATGCAAATGGTGCAGGTGTCCAACAGGTAGAGGCTTCCACCAGTGATTCCACAAGAAAGTGTAGAGGTATTCAAAAGTGTTTAAACAAGGTAGAGGGTTCAGAGTGTGATAAATTTGGCAGGTACAACAAGTACAACACCTTGAAATCAATGACAGATAATGACTAACAAGGGACTACACTGGTAGTTTTAAATCAATTTAAATTCAAGGAATGCCTTGAATTTACAGTGTGTGCCTATGGGTGAGGTAAACTGCAGGGTAAGGTAAACTGTATTTGGAAAGGCAGCTGCAAAATATAAAGTAAAATACCTACAATCCCACACTCCAAGTGCAACACTATCATAGTTCTTGATTTTTAACAACGATAGCACATTACCTTTGGAGATGGTACCACTGAGAAGGTGTTCATGATTCTGTCTGGGTATTCTTCACGGATCTTGCTGATAAGTAGGGTTCCCATTCCAGATCCAGTGCCACCACCAAGAGAATGCGTCAACTGGAATCCCTGAAGACAATCACAGCTTTCTGCTTCTTTTCGGACAACATCAAGGACAGAATCTACCAGCTCGGCACCCTCAGTGTAATGTCCCTTTGCCCAGTTGTTTCCAGCTCCACTCTGTCCAAACACAAAGTTGTCTGGCCTGAAGATTTGACCAAAAGGTCCTGACCTGACAGAATCCATAGTGCCAGGCTCCAAATCCACCAATATTGCTCTGGGTACATATTTGCCTCCTGCAATATGATAATTAATTTCACTACACCATTTTTGTTCTAAATAGATTTCAAGTAATTAACCAGTTATTTTTTTTGATCAGCAAAACTATTTTTACATCTTAAGATGTGAGCTTTCTTGAGAAGGTCACCTTTTCTTAACCCATTGTTAATGCCTGAAGTGCTATATAGTTTTGTAGCACTGTACATTTTAGTTTGCTTATATCTTGCAGTTTCTATGTGCATAGGATATACACTCCAGATCAAGTTACACCTAAGAGGTGGGAAGAAACACAAATTTCACACTTTCTCCAATTCCACTTAATTTAAAGTAATCAAATTTCAAGACCAGTTCCACGTAACATGCTCTAGTCAGTGATGTTTCTTACAGCCTCCATTTTTTGTTTTACTTCAACCTGATGGAAAGAAGTTTCATTAGTTTTAAAACTATAGTGCAATATAAGTAAAATTTTATGAATAGAAATCTTTCATTTTACTTTTTCTACAAGAGCTGTATCAATGATGAACTAGAATGTCTGCTAAGAGATGATCAATTCTTATCAAGTAATATAATGGAGATACAAGTTTCTTGTGTCCACAGATATGAGGCATACTTTCATTTCAAGAAATTGGGGAAGGGGGAGGTTTGGTTTTTGGGGATAAAATTTCCAAGCCCTCACCTAAAACCTAATGAGCTGTCAATTAAGTTAATTGCAACCAGGAAAAAAAATATCTGAACCCAGTTTAACCTGCAAATTGCCAAAAAATTTACTTTCATTTCAGCACAGGCCTATATTGACCCTTGATTGTTTTGGAATATGTTTCATTGACCCTTTTAAAATTTCTTTTTTTTAAAAAAGACAAAAGTTGTGTTCCATTATAAATATTTCCTTGTAATACATTCACATCAATAAATGGGTGGTCTATGGGATTTACTTTGTGTGCCCATCTGTCTTCCATGCTTATGCTACAATTCATATACATCTTCATTTATTAACATTAAACTTCCATCATGGTTGAAATTTAGATGAGTACATGTTTACCATTATTTTTGGGAGAGAAAGCAATGCTATAATGTAAACTTTCAAACAGTCACACTTTAAGATGACCTCATGATCCACTACATTGTTATATCTTAAAGTTATTTCATCCCATCTGTTGCAGCAGTAGATGTCTTTCATTATCAAAGAAAAGAACATAAAAGCATCTACACTCTCAAGCCATTTTCACCTTAGATTACCATTTTGATTTTGTAATGTGACAATATCACTCAAAACCAAGCTGTAATTTTTAGACAAGGAAACCTCAAAGTAGGTCAAAGTTTGACTGTCTTTACACACCTTTATTAGTCTGGCTCTATTTTATGGTGCAAAGATTTCAGATATCCTTTGTCAGAATATAATCTGTGTCAGAATGCATGTCAAATAATGTTTTAACCTCGTGTACCCTGGAGGTATTTTCTTCTCTAGTCTGTAAGCAATTTAGCAGCTAAAATACTATTCCAATTTTAAACGAGTTCTGGTCTATTGAGCAAGCTTAAAACTGAAATTTAGGACAATTTTTTTTCCTCTACTTGAAGTTGCAGGGTATGTGTGCGTGTACACACACACACATAAAAAAGCAAATATATTTTATGTACGTCAAAGGGAAATGAATTAAAATATTTTTCTTTGCTCATTTTCATACCTTCTCTTATCATTTAACCAAAGTATTTACTGTATACAAGGATTCAGTGGAATGTAATATGTCATTCTTTGGAGGGTAAAAATAATTTTACTTATGCAATAATTACCCATGTCTATTGTTTAGCTTTGTTTTTCGTGTTAAATAAAATGCACCATCCATTTGATGTGCATACATCCTTGGAGTGAAGAAACATCAGTATGATGAAATTCCTTGTGTAACTCGCTTGTCCTTGGTATGTTATGTGCAAAACAAGCACAGCTAGCTCATCTTTTCATAGATGGCTACTACATCAAGACATTAGAGCAGGGTGGAAGGAGGTCATTTGACAAAAAGCTATGGGCAAGTACTGCATAATTAAAATTAGTTTAAACCTCCCCAAAAAATACTACATTTTAATAGAAGCTATAGCTTACCCATGGCTACTGTTTAGCTTAATTTGTCAGTAAGGAGGGTTGACTGATGCTACATTAAACTGATCAAAATACAGAAAATGTAAAATACTCACCATTGGTGGAGAGGTCAATGTTATGGAAGATTGGTATTTTTTGGGGTTACATGGTGTGCCATAACAATGGGACCCAGAGAAAAGATGCCTGCATTTTGTTGTGATAATGACTGGAGGTAAAAGGAGGAAAATGTAGTATAAGAACACCAAAATGCTACCTTCATGGTGTCATCCAAGAAGTGATTATGGTAGGCCCAGGAGGCAGCAACAGTTCAGTACTCATTGGCTTTACATTTCATAAAGGAAAGGTCTTGATCAGTTAGTGACTGGTACACTCTTTTGATCAAGGTGACAATCCTTCATGAAATAGTGGCAGCATCTTATATCAAAAGAATCCTTAAGAGGAAGGAAAAGAAAACCACCTAACATTTCCTTTTTCTTTGGATGCCTTAAAACAGAAAGAGTACCCTCACAGGACATAAAAAGTTGTCTGCATCATCCACAGCACAGAATCAACCAAAACAGGAGATTTCTATTGGCAGTGGAGCAATGGAAGGCAATTAATTTTGGCTAAAAATCCTGGTTGACAAAGTAAACCAAATCATAATTTTCATTAAACTGGAGACAGCCAGTGTCAATAGATAAGACATGAATTTTACTTTGTTATCGAGCTGAGGCAAGGGCAAGTAGAAACTGCCTTTAGAGTGATGTCCTGAAAACAAGCCTCACTCGTTAATGTTCAGAGGGGTTTTTAGTTAATGACCATAAAACACAAGAAAGATTCCATCTAGGTGCAAGACCACGTGAAACAGGTCTTTGCAGCTCAAAATATTTAATAAGATTAGCAAGGTACTAATCCGAACCAATTACCGAACCTTGAGAGAAATGGCAGTTCTATAGTCCTTGATAGTAGATACAGATCATATTTTGATCTCAAAGAGAAATAAAAGGAAATCAGCAACTGAGGTTATAGAGGGGCAGCTAGGATCAACATATTTCTTACTGCACCAATCACAGAAGAATCACTGAAGATTCTCCATTCGGCATCATAGACCTTAGAATGATATAACTGGGCAACTTGGCCTGAAAAGTTTTTCTAGTGGAGAGATCGCTTAAGATGAGCCAAGTGCGAAGGTGGAGAATTGTGGGCTGTTGTGGACAAGGGATCCCCAGTGATGCGATAGAAGATCCTTCCTCAGAGGAAGAGACTGCTGTCAAGATATCAACAGTCTAGAAGATTGCTGAACCACGAGCACTGAGACCACAGTGGGGCCATGAGAATGATCTGAGCAGTGAAGTTCTGACTTTATGCAGCACTTAAGGAATCAGTCTGAAGGGTAGGAAGGCGTAAGCAAGCAGTTGATCCCACTGCAGGCTAAACACATCCACTGCCCAAGGTCCTTGATCTGGGACAGGAGAAACATAAAATAGGAATTTGGTTGAGCCTGGTTGCAAGTAGATCCACTATGTCTATGGGCCTTCCCCACAGCCAGAACAGGGACTCGGTAACAGAGTGGTAGTCCATTTTGTATGTGTGGCACTGCCAGTTCAAAATACAGAAAATGTAAAATACTCACCATTGGTGGAGAGGTCAATGTTATGGAAGATTGGTATTTTTTGGGGTTACATGGTGTGCCATAACAATGGGACCCAGAGAAAAGAGGCCTGTCAAAATGTTCTTGCCCAGTATATGCCTAATTCTTGAGTGTTACATTCTCCAAGGTGGCCCGGTGGAGGAGGTTGCAGACGTCCACATAAAGAGAAGTGGCATATGGGCATCCTTGATGATGGACATAAGCACTATGACGGACATGTTGGTGGAGATCATGACACATTGACCCATACTCTGTCAATGCATGCTTGCAATATTAAGTATACAGTCTTCATTTCTAGGTTGTTTAATAAGGGGATGATGCAGATGGGGTCCAATGGACATATCCAACTATGCCCTTTGGTTTTAAATGAGCAAGCCAACCAGAATATGATGCATTGGCAAACTGATGCAAGTAGGGTTCAGGTGCATGCATGGTGACTCCATTCATGAATCTGTCCCAATTCATCCACCACTGCAAATGGTGATAAAATGCTGGTCCTGGAAATATCAGTATTGATAGATAATCTATGCGAGGTTTATACCTTGTCAGAAGGAGCAAATGTAGAGCTCGATCATCTCTCTACCTATTGTGCATTCTCACTTAAACTTTTTTTCAGACAACTGGATCACAAAACATAATTGACATCTTAATGAGTGCACATTTTGCATGAACAATATAGCATAAGCCGGTTTAAAGTGTCGAAATTGTCACTGTACAGTTAGTCTGGTTCCCTGCCATACTCCACTTACTCAATAACTGGAATGGAAGAACTTCTGATGTTAAACTTCTGTCAATCTCTAAATGCATGTCAACATCCTGACGACAATCAGAAATTGTTTCAAGGCTCTTTGGTCATTGTTACCATCTGTAGATATCATAAAAGGTGTTGATTTCAACCTATTGTGCAAGAAGTTTCTTTACACAGAACTGCTATTTTTTTAACAATCGTAGTAGACTTCATTCTTCTGCACAGAAACCTGTTGGCAATGTTTGAGGTAGTCTATCAAAAGCTTTATTAAAAATTGCCTCCTCTCAATAACAGCCAACAGCATTTCAGAAAACAATGGTGAAAATAAGCTTCTTAAAGACTAAATAATCTTTATGCTTTGCTAGGTTCATGTGCCTTCTGCAATCAGCTACCATGCAAAATTGAAATGTCAACTGAACATATATTGCAATATGTTAAAGTTTCTCCTTTCCTAAAAATCTTTTAAATGGCTCAGTTGCAGAATACTCCTCCATGAATCTTTTTAGTGACACTTCTTTGCAAGATGTGGATAATCATTGTGCATTTTTTTATCTTTATTCAGACACACAGCTTCACAGTCACTAGATCTACAAATGCCAAGTGAATCAATAATCTCTTTCGATTTAACCTGCTGTGTTGTTAAAAATCAATTTGTTTCATTCCAAGCAAAGTCAATCAACACTAATGAACCAAACTTTGTGGCCTCTGGTCAATAATCACCAAGATCTAAAGACAAAATACAGACTGCAACTGAACCGAAATTTCAATTGTAGGTATCATTATCTATACAAAATATAAAAGAGGTGATTCTGTTAACTGGTTTAAATTAGCTTGGCCAACTGCAACATACCACATTGCTTCTTCAATTAATTGCAGTTACTTGCTTCTCTTGAAAACCTTAAAGTTCCAATTTACTAGAGTAAAATAAATGCCCTGTATCCAGTATTGTTCCAGTATTGTTCAGTGATTGGTGGAATATAGTGATGGAATTACTCATCTTCGGGATACCATCTCTACAACAGCAAAACAACCAGTATCATTACTTTTTAATTTCTGGAATAGATCCATTACAGAACAGTTTCAGCAAAATCCGAACAGTAAGTAGCCTTGCTTCCGGTCTATGATCAAACAGAGCCAAAACAACCAAACTGTTTGAAACTATTGAAAAATATAAATCGAAAAATTTACTTAATCCATGCACAACTCAAAGTACTACCCAGATAAAACATACAAGGTGATCCAGGTGCCTCCTACCATATTAACAAAGAACTTCACTTCTGGGTGTCTAAAAAGGATTCTTAAAAGATGGGATGCCATGGATCAAACTCTCGTGATCCAATGATGAAAAGTATCAATTGCAAAAGGCGTTGGCTACAATAAAGCCTGAAATGGTCACATTGTGGGGACCCTTCATATCAACTTTAACCCAACCATTATATAGCAGTGCTTCATGACTGCTTCCTCAGAGTCTATTATTGGACAGCAATTGCAATCATTTCTAAAACATCCCAAAATTGAATCAAGAGAATGTACAAATATCACATCTTTTAAAGCCCAATCCTGTTTATGACATGAAATTTCCCCTATATTTAGAAAATTCCTCCTTTTAAATCAATGAGTTTGTTCCTGTTTTCAGCTTTATAATAAGCCTTGGGTGGGTATCACAATGGTTTTTATAAGGCATGGAAATATCGATTTTACCATTTTTTCTTTTCTTGTTTGTTCTATACCTGTTGCCTCATTGTAGTAGACATTAATTCTTTCCAGTTGTAGGTCTGAATCACCATGATATGTGCCTGTTGGGTCTATTCCATGTTCATCTGATATTACTTCCCAAAACTGAAACATAAAATATCTTCATATTAATTTTTTTTAAACAAATTTTAAATGCATTCATATATTACACAGTTGCAATATCCACAAAAGTACAGTTGGTTTGATTATGTAGGTATTTTTCCAAAAATATATTTTAAAGGTATCTACCTCAAATATTGCTGAGATAGCAAACATTTGAACTTGTACATGGCCATAAATTTCAAAACTGTATCTACAAAATCACAAAAGGTACTCTTAAAAATTTTTTCTCCTCTGCCATTCCAATCACTGCATGCCAGATTTCCTCAGGAATTTTGGCAGCAACATTAAAATTGACAATTGTTATGTTGACTTCAAGACAGGATACTTCACCTAGTTTTTCTGATAAAACCCGCACACTACACTAAGAAATAAACTTTATAACTGGCAACAAAGTGATGCAGCAATTTTTGTTTGTTGCTATGGCAACAAATATGGTACAAATTTCCATGTATTTTTAACATGTACACAACTAATGTTTTAATAAAACCTTAAAACAAAAATATTTTAAATTAAAACATCAGCATAAAAAGAACCAATATTAAATTTTCAAGCAATTATGGTTCTATTAATAAGTGTCAAAGAAAAGTTATACAACATAACCACTAAATACACAAAGTAAACATTGCACATCAGACTGGGGGTGGGGGTGATTTTCTGACTATTAAAAGTGATTCAAACAATAAGATTAAAAAACAGCATTTAAAAGTGCAAAAAATTTAATACATAACATCCTCAAGAAACAGAACACTGATTGCCTTAGTAACAGCAAGATACTTTTTTCTTAAATGAAATAATTTCAGTTTCTCAATGACAAATATAATCATTTTAATGTGCAAACTTTTTCTCACACACTGAAACCCATATACGGTACAAAAAGTCTGCTGTCTGCCCCTATTCAAATTCTTTCAAATAAAATGTTGGTCATGTTCCAAATTTCAAAAAGGCATGGTAATGTATCAATTATATACTTGTATGTTAATACATCTGAATACGGTGACCCAACAAAAGAGCTCAGACAAAAAAGCGCAAGACAAAAGAGCGCAGACAAGACAATAGCCAGTGGACAATACCCCATATGTCAAGTATTGCCAACGAAAGACCAAATGATAAAAGAGCGCATATGTTCCAACATGTCAATTACTACCAAAAGAGAACAAGACAAAATAGCGCAATATAATTAGGAGTTAAACAAATAAAAATAATAAATAATTTAATTATAGTTGTAGTAAAAAATTTCATATATAAGCTCATTAAGCATTGCATTTTTAAAATATTACCATGAAGAAAACAGAGTCACAGAAAGGAAAGGTTATGCTATTGGTTTCCGGCTACAGATATCGAAAGGACCATGAAAACAAAGACAGAGCTATGTCATGGAGATGCTACAAAAAAGGTGGCTGTCATGGAAGAATGAAAACGCTCAACAACAGTATTATCTCATCATCAGAACACAATCACGCTCCTCAGCTTGCTAAAAATTAAGCATCAAAAGTCATGTCAACACAGGCAGATACAACAAGCCAGAAGTGGAATTTCATTGGAAGTTGCACCTCATTTACTGGGATACACATCATCGCAACACATGATCGAACAAAAAAAAAGCAAACATCTTCCATTTCCTAATCTTCAAAATGTAGCAGAAATAGCAATTCCTGAAACCCTTCAAACATCAACATGGGATTCAGGATCAGATGACAAGAATGGAATTCTGATATTCGGAACTACGGAAAACATCAACCTTCTAGAGCAAAATGAGCATTGGTTTGTGGATGGAACTTTCAAAGTTGTACCAGTCATTTTCTTCCAGGTTTTTACCATCAATGCTGTAATTGATAGAAGGGCATTGCCCTTGATATATTGCCTCATGAAGGACAAAGCAGAAACTATATATGTACGAGTTTCTGAGAAAATTAAAGAACTTAAACCTTCTATAAACCCACGAAGCATTATATCTGATTATGAGAAAGCAATGCAATTCAACATGTGTTTCCTGGAACGCGCGTTGGTTGTCTTTTCCACCTAGGACAATGTCTATGGATAAAGTCCAAGAATTTGGTCTATTGCAACTATATTAGGACAATGATGAAATCTGCATGGCAGTAAAGATGCTACTTGCCTATGTTCTGTTCCTTCAAATGTCTTACTTTTATTTGAAGAATTGTAGGAAGCAAGTCCTGCCGAAATTACACAACTTGTAGATTATTGGGAGGACACTTACATCCAATGGTGTATAGAAGAAACCGGAGATACAATCCTCGCTTCACCATAGATCTCTGGAATGTACATGATCGTATCAACGACAACCCTCCATGCACAAACAACTTGGTGGAAGCCTGGCATTATATATTCCATCAAACGGTTGACTGCAATCATCTGTCAATTTTTAAGCTGCTCAACCATTTTCATCTGGAGCAAAACCACAGATATAGAAACTGAATGGCATCAATCCAGTGTGAATCAACCAAAAGCAACTAAAAAGAAGTACATACAGCTGAAGAGAAGATTACATGCCATCGTTCCAACTTACAAGAATGCTGTTTTGATTGACCATATGCGAGGCATTGCCAACAATCTTGAAATATAATTTTTATT
>QKMX01319630.1:1622-14339 GCA_003401595.1 Venustaconcha ellipsiformis | reverse complement strand
TAACACTGCAGTAAGACACTAGTGTATATAAAATCTTATAACACTGCAGTAAGACATCTGTGTATATACAATCTTATAACACTGCGGTAAGAAACTAGTGTATATAAAATCTTATAACACTGCAGTAAGACACTAGTGTATATACAATCTTATAACACTGCAGTAAGACAATAGTGTATATAAAATCTTGTAACACTGCAGTAAGACACTAGTGTATATAAAATCTTATAAAACTGCAGTAAGACACTAGTGTATATAAAACCTATAGAGAAAGCTTATGTCAACACAAGTTACTTTTAGAATCATTAATATGCAAAAATATTACCTTCCCTTCAGCCACAATAAATACTTTACGCTTTGCTATACAGTTGTATGTCCTTTGGTTTCTTAGGTACTGATTCCTGAATTGACAAGGTGCTCACAATTTGAATGGTGTGATATTAATATTTCAGCCGGACATTACGTCTGTAACTACAGGTCCTGCTGCTTGCATTGTTTCACCTTTGAGCCATATCTGGATATTTGGAACGATCATTGAGGTAAATAGAAGGACACGATCCAAATATATTATTTATTGTAGTTAGTGCATACATAAAATCTGACATATTTTTGTTAAAAAATCACCATCAATTCATTGTTTGGTACTTTATCACTGATCGTTATTTGTTCAGGTACTCTACAATTGTTACCTCTCTGTGCTTGTATAATACGGGTGAACACTGAAAAATAATTGTCAAGTGTCAGCAAATAATATGTAATGAATGACTCATTATATTCTGTATCCAGTCGTATTGAAGCAAAACGTATACCATCTTTCAAGACATTTCGGCTTGAGAGACTCAATGATATTAATGGCAATTTAGGTATGAGACAAATGTAAAAGATAATGGCCAGAGTAGGTGTGAGAAAAATGTAAACGATATTATTGGCCACTTTTGGTGGAAGGCAAAATGTAAGAGCATAACTTTCTGAACATAAAGAGTGCTACAAGATGAAAAGATTCCTGTTGGAAAATTTAAAATGGCAATGTAGAAGAGCTGGATTTATTGTTAGAAGTGCATTTATTCAGCTTTCGTCGCTTTTAGTTTTCCGCTAATTCGCATTGTAATAACAATATTTTCTAATCGGATACGAGCTAAGGGGAACGGAAATCAACGAAGCACTACCAACATTGATTTATGTCTGAGTATATTCTTATCGGATGCGAGCTAAGAAGAACGGAAATCAACGAAGCATCCTTCCAACATTTATATATGTCTGAGTATATTCTTATGGGATGCGAGCTCAGGAGAACGGAAATCGACGAAGCTCTAGTAACATTAATTTATGTTTGAGTATACTCTTATCGGATGCGAACTCAGGAAAACGGAAATCAACAAGGCACTACCAACAACTGATTTATGTCTGAGTATATTCTTATTGTATGCGAGCTAAGGAGAAAGGAAATCAACAAAGCAGTACTAACATTGATTTATGTCTGAGTACATTCTTTCATCATGAAATAAATGTTTTTGTCAATTGTTCGTCCAAACATTGGATGGACATTCCACAATATATGCAGATTGTAAGATATTAGAGTTCCACTTCTAAACTCATAACTGCTGCAGTAATAAGCACTCATTAAAAAATGCTGAATTTATGTGAACTGGTGGAGTTATTTAAATGATGTATTAAACTTTCTAGGAATACTAACAGTTTATACCTGTACACAGCATTGACCAAAGCAACTCGGTTAGATTAAAGACTTCAATTAAAGACAATGAATTTGTTAAGCACAATTGTATTTTATTATAAAAGACTAAATGTAGATTATTAAACAGTTCTAAATTTGAAATTCGACATATGGATATTATTCCAAAAAAGGCTAATGAATTCCTTTTAAACTATTTATCTGTTATAAATGCTTTTCTTGATAAGAATGTATGCTTGAGGATGACATCTACATATATCTGAGTAGACAACACCGGTGGCCTAAGTGGTTATATCGTTAACATTGGAATGACACTGGGACTTGAGGGGGGGGGGAATAAGTGAAATTCTATGTTAAAAAGGGACTATGAATTCTGGGAGTAAAATTATGGAGACAGTGGGAATTTATCATAATATCTCAATAGTTCGTGGGCTCTTAAAGGCAAGGAGAAATGCAATGTTAAAAAATATTGTTAACTCGATGGGTGAGTATAGGGACAACGAGAATTTAACATTAGGCAGCCATTTTGGTTTTTCTATTGGGACAAAAGGACATGTTATCTTAAAAATGTCCACATTAATGGTCGCTTTGGTCTCTAAAGGGAATTTAACATTGAGGCAATAACGGTTGGTGATCCTATGGTCTCGAGCGGAAATGCAACTCAATCGGGCTCTCTGATCTCCAACGGCAAATGTAATGTTAAAACTACATCTACTAACACCTAGTGATCTATTAATTAATATCCATATTTATAATCCAACACGCCGTTTGGATTGACCAGCGTCCATTTACTGACCACGCTGGAAGAGATGTCAAAGAAAGGATATAAAATAGAAACCCTTATAAATAAAACTAACTTTCATTTGCACTCTATCAGCTCGCTATGATCCCGTTGTAAACAAAATAAAACCTCTATTCCCCTACTTCTAACTTGTATACCATCACATTTAAAACAAATCCACTATCCACTACTATCCTTATAACCCCTGTAACTCTTACCAATGAAGTATAAGAAGAAAGATGATTAGTTAGCATACACAAACCCGCAAAGATAATTACATATTAGCATCCACGGAGTTAAGGAAGAGACAAAGGGCAGAGATATTCATACATACACAAACAAACATATACTATCATACACAAAACAGAGCAGCCTTCCATAAACATAAAACATGATTGAGAGTAGACAAATCGCAAGTGAATTTCAAAATTTTTGTAACAAAGCTTTTGCGTTTTTGCCAACTTACTGGCAAGAGGTAACTAAACAATTCATTTCTCAAGTAAGATTGGATTTCTTCAGCAGTTTGTTACAAAAATGTGAACCTAGATTCAGTATAATTACTGACTTTACCCAGCTTAGTTCACTTGTTACAAATATTGTTTTTTATTTGTTTATCCTACGATGAATGGAATGCTAACGTGATATTGGGACCTTTATAAAACTCTTTCATTAAGTTGTGTTTAAAAAATAGTGTTAAGTCAGGCAAATTTTCATTCATCAGTTTCTCTCGGGTTTATTTGTTACAAATATTACAACTTTTCCAGACTGTACTGATTGACTTTGGCTTACCCAGTGGGCGGAGCGATGGAGTGAAACTATAGCTGCTGAGACCAGTGTTTTTGCTACATACTCCAACTTGAAGCGAAACTTGACCTGAGGCTAAGACATCTTGTAAGATTTCAACACTGTATCTTCCTTTTTGAAAACGGCAAAACTAAAGTAACTATCGAAAATTAATTCTCTCACTAAATATCTATCTATGCAAACACGGGCAAGAAGTTGTATTAAAATTATTCAGCGTCGAGTCAGACAAAGTTTCAGTTATCCGTTATTTTTGCCAATCTACACTGACTAACCCCGAATTATCTTCTCTGGAAGGTGTATTTTTGAATCACTTTCTATAAATTTCTGGCGAGAATTGAGTCTCTTGTGGCACTTTCACCTTAACAGGACCTTTGTAAAATCTGAATAATTGTTTTCCTCTAACGTAGTGTACTATTACACGTTGAGACAAAGGGGAATTCTAGGCAAATCTAACTAAAAAACGTTGAATACACAATTTTTAGGGGAAACGATACTCAATCCGATGACTACGTACTGTGTTACTACAGACAGTAAAAGATCTTTTTTCAGATGTCCACGCTAACAATAACAAGAAGATGATCCATATCCAATAGTGTCCACTTCCTCCTCCTCTTCCTCGATAATCTCTGAGGAAAAATCGTACAAGTAAGAAAATGATTTAGAAGCCCTTGATGAATGTTTTTTCATATTTAAATTACTAATAAAGTGAGTTTTAGTATTCAACGAGGTTCCACCTTTTTGACGAGAAATCTTGCCATAGACCTGCCTTTAAAAGTCTTCTTTAAAATCGTAAAAGTTTACCACTCGACTGGAACTATAGCACAGTGTCGGTCCTTTAAGTGTACATTTGTTATGAAGTTTTCCTTGTTTTCTTGACATTTGTTGAATACGAAGTAAAGTAAAATTTGAAAAACCAACACTAAAAAAAATATTCAAAAATGAAACATTACAAACAAATAAAATTAAAAAAGAAAACTGAAAAATAAAAATAAATTTAAATAAAGGTTAATAAGGAAAAGTCTGAAAATGAATGTTAAAAACAAACATTAAAAATTTACATTTACAAAAGTTAAATTTTACACAATTTAAAAGCAAAACGTTAACTATAAAAACATAATTGAAGATGAATAAAAAAATTTAAAATAAAAACTTAAATCTAATATTGATAATGAACATTAATAAAAAAATTAGATTTTAAAATAAAAAATTAAAAACGAGACAGAAAATGAGACCTACTAAAATGAAATTAAAAATTAATGTGAAAAAAACAAAAAAAAAAAACAAAAATGAATATTGTGGCATAGTTTAAGTTAAGGATATTAGATAATTAGGGATTGGTCACCATAACGGCATGTTGATGGCACAGTATGATTGTTGGATTGTAGTTCACCGGGACTTGGTTACTCAAATGGCGCGTCGATGATATAAGTGTATATTGGGTAGTAGATCACTTAGCGTTGGTCACTTAAAATGCTTATTGATAATATAAAGTGGATAACTGATAGCAGATCATTGGGTGTTGGCTAATGAAAACTTCGTGTTAATGGTAAAGTGTGGGGTGCTGGATAGTAGATCACTAGTATTGGTCACTCCAACTGCATTTTGATAGCATAGTGTGGTGTGTTGTATATTAGATCACTGGGTATAAAACCTGCGTGTGGGATAGTAGGTGTGGTGTTTTAGATAGAAGATAACTGAGTTTTCGTCCGTAAGTAGTTTTGCTGATAAGTATATTTGTTCTTTTCTCTCGGACTTTGGCTCCCGACGTTGTCCATGTAGATTTCAGGATATGCTTTGGAGTATCTATCTGATATCAAGGTATTCCATCTTCCGCTATCATAGTCTATTAAATGCTAAAGTTCTCCACTTTTAAACTTACATCATTGGATAGTGCATTTTAATCGCAATGTACTGTAATCGCCACTTCATATGTTTTAAATCCTTAAGGGATGAATATAACTTTCCTATTGGTGGAATAGCCGTTTCATTCAACCTTTCAAAGCTATCCATGTATGGTGAATGTCTTTCCTCAAACACATCTACTGAAAATTTATAAATTATTTTAGTTTTCTGCAAATTTGTAATTATTAAGAGTTTTTTTTAAACTTATTTTGCTACATGCAACCTTGTTGTCCTTTTGATTTATTTATTTTATGAATGTTTCCAATAAGAAACACATGGCATATGAAATACAGTTTTCGTCGTTATTGAGTTTGATTTGTATCTCATGATCTAAATCATTTTGACCCAATGTCTTGATGAGCGAGTTAGTGTCAAAACCTGATATTTCGAATTTAGTTAGCATTGATTATTTTCTGGAATTCTGTTCTTACCCTGTTAAATAGTCAAGGCTGCGAACCTTTTTGAACTGCTTCTTTTTCTCTCAAATATAGCAATTGATTAGTTAAAATGTGTTATTTCATCATCACATGTAAACACATAAGGTTTGCACTTTGCGGTCCTCGTTCTTAGCACACAAGTTTTGCAATATTTAGCAAAGCATTATAAAATACTTTAATCCAATCTGTTGTTCCGTAAACCATTGATTTTGTATCTTTTATACGTTGATTTAATGTAAGTACAAACACCGAGAAAATGTGTTGACCTGTTTTAATAACCAATATAAAGTTGTGCCGAAGCACGATGAAATGTTCATTATGACTACATTCAGAACAATTAAACGATACGATCAGATTTTGCATTTTGCGAAAGAGTAACATAGGCTTTTGTGTTCTGTGTAAATAAAACAAATTTGGTTTTGTCTGTGATGTAAATTTATATTTGATTTAACTAATTTTGAAACATATTTTGTACTAATAGTATTTCCATTCTTTATAATAATTATAATAATTATTATCTCCAGACTGAAATGTAATTAACCTGTCAACATGTTTCTTTTTCTCTATATTTAACTTAATTGGACATATTAATATAGTTCTATCTATATCTCTGTCTCCGGTTTTCAAGATTTCATGCACAATTACAGCTATATCAATTTCATTTTAAAGTTTCCTTATGTCCTCTATCTGTACCAGACATCTATGAAACAAATGATTTATTTGCATCAACACACAAATTCAACAGCAATAAAATAGCATTGACTATCATAACGTTTAATTTTCGTTATTATCATTGTTAAGTTTCGCCTTGGAAGAAAATGTTTCTTTCAAACCCATTTTATGCACGACAGGTGCTCTAAGTGCAAATAATCGAAAAAGTTTTTGAAGGAACTTACTTAGGAGAAAAGGTTATTCTGCAAAATCCATCTTTGAACCGCAAGAAGACTGACCTTTGACTTAATGGTCAGTCATACGGTCAGTGCAACCCCTATGAAAACTTGGATTTGCGTGGGCTAGAACTACAGGTACTATACAAAATACAATTTCCTTTTGTCAGTCACACTAGCTGTGACCTGTTCCTTTTGCACCTTGGAACTAAATTTAATAGGTATCGTTTCACTTAACGTGTAATTTATTTTCTAACTTTGTTAAAGGTATATGGTCTAGAAATCATATCTTTTGAAATAACCATTATACTTCTCACAGTGACTATGACCCTGACCTATGATCTGTTGACCTAAAAATCTATAGACATTTTCCCTACCAAAAGTGAAATCCATTCATGAATATTCATGAAAGTAAATGGTAGAAACTAGTTTTTGTTTAGAAGCCATTTATCATTTCATAGCGACAGTGATCCGGGCCTTTGACTTTTTTCCCAACTTCAAGTTTTCTAGTCATCCATAAGTTAGCACTAAAGTAAAATTATTATCATCTTTTAGTCACTATAGTTTTCATTTTTTACTCTGATCCTAACATTAATAGACGTCTCTCTTACCACTAGTTCAAGTCATCAACAATATTTGGTCAAATACTACTGTTAATCTTCAGAAACTAATTTTTTCTTTTGACCTTTTGATCTTGGAACACCAACATCGACTCACGTCTTCCATGAAAGCCATCTACAAGTTTGGACCCTGTGGATTGCGAAAGAAACTCGGGTTATTGTGCGAAATGAAATTGCTATCAGACGGACAGACTGACAGACGGATAACGTCATAATCTATTAATGGGTATTTAAAAACGTTTCAGTCAATTCTGCTTAAAAATAAATAGTATTGTTCTTTCCTACGTACTCAATTTTTCTAAATTTTGTTTGTTTTTATGCTTCAATGCAAGGGAAAGAAATCTTGTAATATTTTGCATGAAATCTTTCATAGTGCTAGCCCTTTATTTAGCTAAACTGCATGAGGTGAGCCCAAATTACCACCTTCTCATAAAGAAAAGCTGAAACTTACTGTCACCTAACAAGTCTGATTTTATTGATGACAATACAAAAGACATAATCCGTTTGACGAAATGAGACCCTAAAATATTGGGAACAAGTTTTAAGAGAGACGGATTTTAATTAACTTCCAAATATTAGTCGGGTTTCGATTCATAACAAGTAAACGATATTAAATTCAAAGCTTTTTGCTGTTATCAAGTAAAAGCTTTTTACATCTTATCGTGTAGTGCGAACAGCATTCTTTCGTTAATGGTAAAAATGGTATATTTTAAAGCAAACAAGGAAATAAATTCACATTTAAACAGGGCTATTTGATGCTTTCTGTCATAAAATAACGAGAAATCTATCTACATACATTTTAGTCTTTATTTGCTAATCGACTACATATGCGAGCGTTGATACATATATCACAAACACCACATAAGAATAATACACGCTGTATGCAGCATCTGCGGACACATGGATAACATATACAATATACTATTAACCCAAGCAAGGATAACTTAGCACCAAGTTTAAATTGATGTATATCACACACTGATCACTAGCACTGAAAAGTGAAATATTTATACGTCATGCATGTAAGAAACTGTCAAGCGTATGTGTTACATAATATGAAAGGTACTTTTACAAGCGGAAAAGACATAAATTGGTATCGTAAAAAGCAAGAAAAAACTGAAAAAGAGAAAACGTTAAAAGATGAAAATTTTACAACCTTTCGTTAGGTACTTTATATAACGCACAGATCGTCTAATTAAATACAGAATGAACTTAAGTTTCAACCAATCAGAACGTGTATAATACAATTCAGCGATGATATGCTTTGTATACTGCAATCAGAACGTAGAACGCATAAAGTTGTGTGATGTCACTTTCGGAAAACGATGAAGGTCAATACTGATTATGGTATCATGCACCAATAGTTAATAAATGTTCACATAACGTATTATTTCCTTAATTAGCGTTTGTGTAACGTGGTGATTTGATTTTATTAATCTCGAGGATTATCCACCAAGGTTTTATTGCCCAGATCGAGCAAATATTAAAAGAAAACAGGAAATGAATGGGTGAATTAATCATAGATCTGAGCAGAGATATAGAATAGAACAACACGAGCTTCCGTTTGCATTTGAATGATATACGTTCTCTTAGAAATAAATTTTCCAATTTCTGTTTTTAAAATAGATTAATAATGAACCAATTTATTTTTTTGTCAGTGTTTTAATTACGGGATCGAAATTGCCCACTCTTCGGTATGTTAGATATCGTCTTATCGTAATTCATCAGAAACTAAGGCTAAAATGGGTCAGTTAGCATTTAGAAGTGATACACAAACCCTAGAAAAAGAAGATTAATGTCTCACCCTCATGGCTATTCAGTATCTCTAAATGAACTATGATATAATCTAGACATCTTAATAATCCATAAACACACCCTTCTGTGGACTACAAATCACTAACATGACTAAATGTCAGTCGGTAGGCACTCCTAATGCTAATATCATTGACTATCGGTTAACAGAATAAATATCTTAATTATATATATATATGAATTAACGAAATTCATTTCATGTCTTGACTACGATATTTGCTAACTAATGAATTATTGGCACAACGTTTCCAGACGAAGCAGTATCTATTTCTAGCCTGCGTGATTTATATAATTTACACATTCCTCTCAAACTTCTATCAAAAAACCTAATGTATAAAATTCTTAGAATACATGAGTCGTATAACATTCAAGACAAACAAATGCAAATAATTATCTTTAGAACTCATGAAAGGAAAGTTTGATGTATGAATTTAAAACAAATTAATGCAAACAAATATTTACCAACTCATATTAAGTACAAATTTCATGAGACTGAGACAAACCTTGTGCTTACGAGACTCTCGCATCTACGTAGCAGAATATCTTTGTACCTTTAAGTTCTGTGTCCCTCAAACTTCCAGACACCCGTCCTTTGGACAATGTTGTCACTTTAGGATACTTTCTACTCCACCAGAGTCAAAACATTCTTCTTCCGAAGAAAAACTTGGACTGACTAAAATTTGCTAGGGACAATACCTAAACACTGAATTTCGTCTGGGAACACCCTCCCTTATTTAACTTAGCCAGTCAAGGTGAATATTATGTAACTGCATAAATTGAAACACGCCAATTAAAAAAAGGATAATTTTATATTTCGCTATTAATTAAACCGACTCCTGGAAAATTGCACTTTATGACACTTATTTAATATGGCACAAAAGATAATCTCTGGATCGTATCCACCTTGTCATTTTCAGCTACTTAAACCCAAATTCACCTTGCGTCGTCCAGCTATCTGCCAATTTAAAATCAATAACGCCCCAAACCATGCGATGTTAAAGTCAGACGATTTAATACCTAACCCATTAGTCATTTGAATTTGTTACGTGTCACACTGACCGTGGCAAGATTCACTCAGTTATGTGCCACATTAACATCCTAAAAAATTCACACTGTTACAGTCTGTTTAATACCAAGTTAACAATGGATATATCCAGCAGCACGAAGCGTCATAGGAATGCATGAATTGAAACCTCAGTTATATTCTCTTATTCGAATGAAACAAGTAAATAACAACTATACACAATTAACGTAAGTGTCTAACACATATATGGACTCGATTGGGAGCAACGTTTGATAATAATTTACCAAAGATAACAACTATCGCACCTTTAATCTCATGTACGATGTTTGTAAGTTATAAAAAAATATAATTAATCTGGTATAAAACCTGTGATATTAAGGCAGATCATCTCTAGTAATTTATACGGTCTGGGTTAGAATGAAATGCTATTGGTAAGTCCATTTAATCTTTTAAAATTATCAAAACCTAATAGATGGTAAGAAATTGTTATTGCTAAGTGTTGTAACAGCTGAAGTACAATGCTAAGACACTTTTCACGGGATTTGAGATACGACCTTTCTTTGATAGACGCATTTATGCTACGATATTTATACTACCATTTTATCCCCAATATTTTGCCAATGGAATTTGTAGGCTCTACCATTCGATCAGACAATCTTGAAATTTGATCATTTTTGGATGAAAATATTGCTACGTTAAGTGCTCTATTTTGTATTGGAAACAACCGCGGTAAAATTTAACATGCACCGATGAGTCTCCACTGCGACATTTCAGCAAGTAGGATTTACCGCACTCGTGTAGCAGGTTTATTCTTCAAACGTTCGGGACACTGGCCTTGCATGTGCTCCCGGAGTTACCATTTGGTACTGAAAACAATTGCCGATTCTGTGTGGGCTATCCTGGTTATAATTTATTATACCAGCTCTGAACTGAGTGAGATATTAGTATGGTTTTATCACTGAAGTCAATAGATATCAAAAACATTCTAACCAAAGAACTTCATCGGTCGTGTTTTCAAGTTATCAACTGATTGATCTAGTGGTAACAATAGCGAGCTGTTAAGCTGGAGTACCAGGTTCGAATCACGCAGTATAGTTAAAAGTTTACTTTTGCTTTACTTTTCCATATCTTCTACTAATATCTTATTTGAGAATTTACACAGACACCAACATAACCTATACGATAAATAGTTGATTTCATAATGCGGGATATAGCAAGCAATCCGCTACCACAACTTCTCTATATATTTTACCTACACTATACGTCAGACCTTGAAATATAAGGAAGTGTTTCAACATTAGACAAAATATTGAGTTTTTCGCCTACTCGATGACATACATCCGTCATTTAATCGATACTAGCAAATATAATCTCTTTCTCTATCACTCCTCTGGTGACCTATGTACATACATGTAATGCACCTTAATCTCTGCTATGCTATTGATGCTAACTGGAGAGCTGCAATGTAAGATTTAAATATTTGAAATGAAGATTTATTGCTAAATTGAGTGATGTCCGAAATAGAGTGAAATTATGAGTTTCTCCCTTGATGGGATACGATTTGGTAACAAAACTTTTACACACGATAGCTTATATAAAAGTTGATAACAGACTGAAGTTGCCTGCTCAAGCCGTGGAGACCTTTGTTTGCATCAGAAATCATCGACCATATATTTCTTGGGCCAATATAAAAAGTTTTGTTTTTCTTTAGGAAACCAACACCTTAAGACAAAAGAAATAATAACCAAAGTGATCCTACTACATAAAATGTGTATGTACTATGTAAGCCAATATGTAGTGAGTTTTAAGCCGTATACATTAAATATATTTTTAAAATATAGTCTTAAAAGTCAAATTTTAAATTTCTTCAAAGAAAAAAATACCAACTAAAATCATCAGCTCTGCAAATGTTAAAGCTTTTGAAGAATCAATAAAATCGTTATATCAGAAGTAAAACTATAAATATCAACTGGATAAATGAATTAAGAGATATTAACATAAACGGTATTTGAAAATATAAACATTCTAATTTATTAAATAAATGAATAAAAGTAAGATAAAAAATAATAAATAACAATGGGACGATATAACTATATGATTTAGTCAGTGTTTATAACCATAATTAAAACCAAAAACTTTCTGTAAGTAGAAATTGTCTGAAATTGAAATACAAAACAGGCAGTGCAGTTCATTCGTATCGCACAACGCAGTTTAATACATCAGTTTTGTTATAGGAATTTTACACATGTCTAAATAGATAAAATATGCTACTTAGAAGACAATCATTTTACGCATCGACAATTACGTTTTGACAGTAATGACACCAGGTAATTTTTTTGTTCCTGGGTAGTAAGTGTTATTTTCTAATTGCTTATGACTCAAAAGGATAGAAAATGGCTATTAGTCCCCACAAACTTTGTGACCAGGAGAGTGAAATTTGAAATTTACCTATTTTCAATGAGAAAACGGGCGAATCTGTTTCTTTTCGTTCACATAAAGTCAGAAACTGACATGTATTTATACTAAAGTAACACAAAAATGACCACAAAGGATTTAGAAGTGAGAAGTTTTCGAGATTTACGATTATGTCGTAAATCACATTTACGAATCAGCTACCGAATGTAGACTCCCGTCTTGTTATCGTTATACTGTCCTTGGTAGCGGTGTTTAAAGTCCAGTGTATGCAAGTGGAAGCACTCGCCTTGTTCCTCCGAGTAAGCTCCCATATTCTCCTTGAATTTATCAAGATGAGCATCAAGG
>QKMX01319591.1:0-12929 GCA_003401595.1 Venustaconcha ellipsiformis | reverse complement strand
CTCTCTCTCTCTCTCTCTCTCTCTCTCTCTCTCGTGATTCGTCTCTATCACATATTTCACGAACATCTTTGTCGAGGTTAAAATATGAAATTCTCTTGCAATGGTTATAATTGCTGGTTCAGACATTATTTTGCAATATTTAATTAAATTTTATCATCGAATGATGTCAATCCTGGAAACGGACTTTCAGCTTCGACAACATAAATTCGAAAATAAAAGTTCTTGTTGACAGCATTATCAGATGGAATTGTAAAATATTGAGTTTCTTAAATATGTTTTTGAACTATACAGTGTTATCCAGTTAATATCATCGTTTGATCCTTGCAATCGCCAATTATAAATTATCCCAAGAAAAGATTCTAATCGATCGCGCAAATGAAATTGCCAATAGCAACGGCAACAGGACATTTGATTTTAATCCATAAGTCTTTGGTTTCTCCGTTAGTTGTCCATTCATGTCCATGATCAACTGCGAAATCATGATGAGGATAATTTTCATGATAATATCAAATCCAGCTCGGTTATCAGATGCTTTAAAATGCTTTGGAATATAACCATCATTGTTTTTTGTTTCGTTTTACACCACTAGACAGACTATTAACATTCGCTTTATTTGTCAGATCATTAGGGTTAACTGGAACATGTTTTCTTATTTTGTTGGCTCTCATATTTATGTTGCCTGACATTGGTCCACCGGATTGTCTTAAATAAGGGGCAAGTGCACATTTTAACTGAACATGACTAATAGCATCGGTATCATCAGCTGGAGGTGGGTTATCGGAAATCCAGTTATTTTTTTCGTTACTACTCATTGTCAGGTCACCTGTTATTTTGTCGCTGGTCTTATTAAGCTTGTTATTGTCAACAGATTTCAGTTGAGCAGGACTCACTGCTTGTGTATTATCAACATTTGCTAGGAAATGTGTAGTTTCCAACAAAATAGTTTTTTTTTTACTTGAAATAATAATAATGCCAGTAATCGTTCCACCGGTTTTATCAAGCTTGTTGCCATCCACATACTCCAACTGCAAGTAACTTACAACTTGAGTTTGATTTAAGTTTGTGGATATGCGGTTTCGCAATTTATTTTTTCCTCACTTATCTAATGTCTATCGTTTTTAGTTGTGAGCAACTTACCGCTTTATGAAGATCAGCCTTTGATGGTGTATAATCTACTTCTAAATCAAGCACTCGTTTATTCGACATGAACAAATTACCTGTAATTGTATCACCATTTTCTTGACGAACGCTTGTTGGTTAGTCGGCGGAGATGGATCATATGAGTATTGTAACATATTTTGTGTAATAACTCATATTACGTAAAATATATGACATAAAATTATATAAAATGGCGAAGTCATTGTCAACAACAAAGTCGTCACCATCATCAAAGTCATTTATATTAAATTTTGATACAGAACGATTAATCAAACAAGCACAACAACTAACTTCCAGATTGTCATTATCTTATTGTTGGTCGCACAGGATCTGGTAAAACAAATCTTCTATTGAATCGTTTGCTCAACGATAAGTTCAACTACAATCGTGTGTACATCTATACAATTAATCCACAGCAGAACAAATATGAGTGATAGAGCGACTACAACAACAAACTTCGAGATGATCCTCTCGCTGGCGATGATATATCTATGATCAAACAACCGGAATAATTAGTTTCAATAAACGAACTTGATTCGTCCGAGCATAAAATAATTGTGATTGATATCCCGCTAAACAACGAGATGAATAAGATTGTCTACTTTTCATTATTGCATATCAAAAAGTGTAATTCATTTTATCTTGCGCAGAGGTTTTCATGACATCGGCAGATTCATTCGGCGAAATACGGGATGTGTTATATTATTTCCTGGATTGGGTAATATCGATGTGATAAATATTGCAAACGAGCAGTACAGTGATGTAACAAAAGATAAGTTTATTGAAGTATATCACAGAGCAACTAAAGACATAAAATTTCTTATCATTCGATAAATTAGCACGTGATCCATCTAAGATGTTTCGTTATTGTATTAATGAGTTTCTATGCACTAATTTTATAAAGTGTATGAAAAATAAACGATGGATAAACATTAACAAAGAATCGATTTACTTAAGATGTTTTGAAACTTGAGCTGCTTTTAAGAAAAAAATTCTTGTAGCACTTTGACGACAAGTTCAAGCAGATGACGCAGCCACTTAACATTTAAGACGGTTACTAAATCATTACTTGGATTGTCATGACAAAGGATTGTTAGATTTAATAGAAGAAAAACAAAGCAGAAACAGAAATCGTTGTTAAAATTTGTGGAACAAACTAAACGAAATGAAAAAAAAATACTTGAGAAAATTAAAGAAAGAACGGAAAAACAGCATGAAAAAGAAATAAAGCGTCTAAAAGAGTGGATGATTGGATTACAAGTTTACATAATATAATTACGGATCAAGAATACGATAAGTTTGATACTAGTTATAGTATCAACAAAGTATATGTTCGTAATATTAGAAATGGTACACAGGTTTGTATTAGTAAACTAAAAGAAAAAATGGATAAAATACACACTGAAAGTGAGGGTAAACTCAGGGAATTATAACAGGTAAAATTGTTTATGAAAATGCCAGTCTCCATAATGCATATCGACATGGCATTATCGCCGGACTTTACCTTAAAGTTATCAGTAACATATTAGCTAACGAAGATAGTTTTGACTACCACAGTAATAAATTGAGTATGCTAGCGAAAATAGTTGATGAGGAACGAGTAAGCAATAGATATGGCTACATAACTGGCCATGGTGTTAACGTATTTACTTCACACACTGAAATAGTTGTCCGACTTATGTTGCTGATATCATCGAAAAGAGCTGGAAATGAAAGCGCAGAAATCGACAAAGAAATTATTGATATATTAGAGCATCTTAGATCGGGTGGGTTATTAACATCGTCCGAGTATAAAATTTTACATTGCAATCTTATCACGGAAAATAATCTAATAAAAATATTTCATTAACATTGACAGCATTACTACTAGGCTCATCGCAAACAACAAGAGACAGCGCATATTTTTGTTCACATTACTCCACTAGTAGAAGTAGATTTTGATAAACAGTATAAAATTGGATTGATTTCTGATACAATATGGAATTATATGACAAATGCCAACGAAGACTTTACATTTAATCCTGGCGCATGGGTATCAGTCAAAATACCAAAAAGAACTTATAACGTAACAGAAGTAAATAAAACAATAAAGAAACTAATAATAAACAATTGTTGCTTTGCAGACATTTTTTTTTAGTTAACTCCAAACTATACTTCACTGCGAGCTAGAATTACATTAAAAATAATTTGATAATCGATTTGTCACCAGCGACTTGTATCGCATCGCTGCTAAGATTGAATCATAAACAATATGTCAGTGTTGCAGAACAAAGTATATCATATGACGGAGATTTAAATGTTATCAGATGTAAACACAATCTTAATCAATTGCTCTTGTATCATAATCTTATTCAGCGTTGGAAAGACAATGTCAAACGATTTATAGTTTTTCGACAGATGTTCCTCCAGGATCACTAATGCAAATTACTCTTTGACAATCAATATACTATCACATTATTCTTGAAAATCAAATGACTGGTATAACAATGAAATTAACAGATCAATATGAGAAACAACTGGATCTTAACAATGAAATTCATATATTACTTACACTTACGCGCAATTGCGTACCTATCATGACAATCGTTGCGTAAGTCATTGACGACATTAGTCGTTGCGTAAGTCATCGATGATATAAGTCGTTGCAAAATTAATTTTATAAGCCTATATTTTATAACAATATGAAGCAAAACAATTCTTAGGAAAAATTGTAGGCGGATTTTTGAAAATATTTTTACAACAATTGCCGAAAACATGCCAGGAATTGCGCATAAAGTAGCACCCATTGCACTTGACGCGGGAAACGTTTTTCTACAGGAGCCGCATCTGCAGCCGGCATTGCGGACTAACAAAAATTGCTGATTAAGTTAAAGGTAGTCAGTATCCTCCGGCAGGGCCCATGCCAGCGCCTAACCCATCGGAAATAAAACAATTAATATCAGATATAGCACCAACAAATGAAACAGAACGATCAGCTACAACAAAAACAAATTATCACCAAGTGATGAAGAGGCAGTATGCAAACTTGTAAAGAGAATAGACCAATGACGCCAGCTGATTTTTAGTCTTCACAATTTTGTATGGCGATTATAAAATAGAATAATGTCAGTTAAAATTTATCTTGGTCTCGCCGAAGAACATGATGCTGATGATACTGTAACAAAATTCGTTTGCGTCGAGTACCTCGACGAAAACTCGAACCAAATAAAACTGGTCAGAGACCTTTAAATGCACAAAATGAAGACTTGTTTATATTGCCACACAAGGTGATGTTGGAAGTACGTGGTCGAATATTAAGACCAGTTGGTGGTAGAACTACAGCTATTACAGAAATTGCGCTTCTTCATAACGGTTGGAGTTTATTTAAAAGTGCTAATACCAACTAGCCAATCAAACAGTGGAAGGTATTTCAATGCAATTGCCCATAGCAAGTACAATACATTGCATCGTCTCGTTTAGCGATGATTACTCAAGATTGGTTGCCATAAATATGATATAGTTCAAGGACACATGATTAGGACAAGCTGCCTCAGGTGAATTTATTTCAGGTGGTACTCTTACGCACGACGCTGACTGCTGAAGATGCTTCGATCGTTATACATTTTCTTGTAGCGAATACCACAAAAATTTGGTATAGCACCGCTAGGTATAGCTACTGATGGTGTTGCTGCTAAAAATGATTGCATAATACATGCTGCTGGAGTAGCGAAGGATAGTTGCTATCAAAAGATTAGCGTATTGATGCCACGAGTTGTTCCATAAACTAGTAAAATGATGGAACTCGAGTCAATATTGACCGCGTACAGTAGAAAGATGATATATTTTGAGCAAAACAGAATTGATCAAACAGTAATTCCTAACGCAATTGATTGCACATGGCGTGTTACAACCACTCCAATTAAAAAACAATTACCTCGACACTTGTATTTCAACGACAGGCGCATCGCGGTAATCAAGTACTAAACTACTCTGTATTTGATAACCCTGATGTCAGATGAACCTTTGCTAGGATAAATTCGAAACAGTATCCCGAATGTGCAATCGAATCTAACTTTACTGATGATGAAACTAAAAACATTACACGAGCTTACGTGTACATCATGGAAGCAATACAAAAATACCAGGATGCTAATAGAAGTAGCCAAATATCTGTCTAAGAATTTCGAGCACTATACCCAGTTTTTTACTTCGACGTATCAAAGCAATTTGTACGATCTATAGGATCTACAGTTGATATTGAAGTTACTTGGACTCTTTGCGTTGTTCCAGATGAAGCGTATAATGTATACGTGCTAATCGTCAGTGATATATTCATAAAATTTGACGCAGTCAAAGGAAGGATGACTATAAATTTAATCTACATACTAACTCAAATGTAAAACTAGTGCACCTAACAAGAATGAGAAATAGGAAAAAACAAAAAGTAAGGAATAATGTTAAATAGTTTTTGTGCTATTTGCGGTAGAAAAAAGTATATTTATTGCTTCGTCAACTCCATTAATAACTCCATCGTTGACAGCTCCGACGACTCCGTTGTCGGTCTCTGGTATAGAGTTCTTTATCGATGATCAAAAAAACATAATGAAACGACAACAAAGATTGTGATAAAGATCTTTTGAATCGAACACTATAAACGTGTTACTTATTGTCGAAGTCTATAAACTTGTTAATTATTATCAGTCATGTAATCGCCTTGTAATAATTGGTTCTGGAATGGATGTCCATGAATTTACTGGCAAATTATCGAAACCAAAAGGAAGTTGGACATTACCCGTGCACAATTACACTGGGCTTTTTTATCCGCTAGATAAGCAACTAGATAAAACTGATAATTCATTACAGGAAAAGAACTAAATAATCAAATTGATGCAATAGCAATGCGTCACGATATCTGTTATCTGGACAACGAACAAGATAAGCCCGGCTGTGATAAGATAATTATAATTAAACTTCGTAATATGGAACCTGCAAATATGCAAGAATGATTTGATAGAAAGTTAGTGCATTGATTAATCGGAACAAAATAAAAACTGTCTCGGTAGAGCCCCTCTTGGAAAGTCCCTTCTTGGAAAAAAATCGTATTGAATCGCTTGCAGCTGAATTACACAAACCTTAAAGTTTCCGAGACGTAAGGTTGTCGCAAATGCCGTTGAAGATACCTGAGCATGTCAAATTTTGCTCAATTCAACGATAATAATAAATATATGTTTAATATTATTGATGTTTTTAGTAAGTACTCATGTAGTGTACCCATTACAGATAAAACAGGAACATCCATAACTAATGCACTAAAACAAATTATCGGTCGACTGATCACAGAGCAGAGTTTTTTATTAAAAAATTTGAGCAGTTTTTTGGAACAAAATAAAAACAAATATGTTACAGTGAACGAGAGAGGAAGTGTTGACATTGAAAGGTTTAATCGTACACTAAACTAGCTGATCCATACACATTTGACAGCCAAAAACACGAACAGGTATATTAATCATCTTCCACAAATTATTGATAAATACAATAACACAAAATATCTCCAACTATAAAAATGTCACCAAACGAAGCAATTAAAAATCAAATTCTTGCTAACGAAAACATGTATCGGCGGAAGAAATTTTAAAAAATTTAAAAATGATTTACTCCAAACTGGACTGAAGAAATATTTGTAGTTGATATAGTTTTACTGACAATACATTGAACATACGCGCTTAAAGATCTAGCAGGGGAACTATTAATTGGTAGATTTTACGAACAAAAATTACAGAAAACTTAAAAAAGATGTTTTCCTTATCTAATGAGCAATTAAAAAGCGTGTCAATAAAAGCCTTGTCAAGTGGCGCAGTTATAGTGATAAATTTAATAGATAGATACCAACCAAAGAGCTAAACGAGCTTAATGCTACATAACAATTTTTAAAAAGAAATTTCCTCATACTTGTTTAAGACTAATTTGCATTTTACAGGCTTAAATAACTATATCAGATATTGTTGGCGATCATCAGAGATCTTCATTAGATTATATATCTTGACAATATAATTTTTTTTTTATATTTTCTTTCGACATGGAATTTTTCTTATTTAAAAACGGTCTTATCTGCTGCCAAAACACTGATTCTCATCTACTGCAAAATTAAATTTCAAAATATTTGTGATATAATTTTTTTCGCTATATCGACCAGTTGTCGGTCTTCCATAATTTTTCTTATCCCAAAACGTTCTCCTGGCATCACCAGGGGTATCATCCTCGCAAAGACTTAAATCGTCGCTGGCGTCGTTGGCGTCGACATCAACATCAGCTTCGATTACGTGTCGACTTACATCGCTGCCGCTCATATCTGCGGCTTCTTATGTTATGTCTTAAGGAGTTAGTAATGTATAATAGACACACTTTAGTTTTTCTAAGATAATCATATATAATTTTGTCAAACTTTATATAATAGGATAATGGACAAGGTAATATACATCGAGCAGGTGAAAGTATACGGCATTAGTGTTCTTAAGGAAGCAGTAAAAGGCATTAGCAGGCGAAAAAAGATATTTCAGTTAATTTGTTTTTAGTGCACCGCGGAAACGATAGTATAGTATATGATAGAGAAGCCGCCATGTTGTGGTGCCATAGCTGCATCAATCAAGACTAGCTCACGAAAATATTACAATAAATGTAGTTATACCAAAAGACTATTTTGTCAAAGGTTGATCGTGATGTTGCGAAACTCGTAATACCTTCAGCAGATCTCTTGACGGTTGCCGGATGTATTTTAAAATATCTAGCAGCAGCTGAAATTGATTTGAATTTTAGTTCTTTATCTGTTTCAGTATTTACCGCAATGACAGGTTTAGCTGGGTATCTAATATTAATACTACCACCTCGTCCTCGTCCTCGTTTTGTACTTTCTTTCTGGATGGAATGATCTATGTTTTCTAGACGATTGTTGGTCTAAATGCGGATTAGATATTCTCTAATAGTAAACCATTTGGAATAGGACCATTAAACTTTTCATAAACCAATTAATGGCTATACTATTTAACTTGATCCTTTCTTGTTCTTCTGACTACAATACTTAGATAGCCGCTGTTCTTCATAAAACCATCAAAATCTTTTGTTTTTCTTTTTGAATAATTTCACGATGTGGTTAAAACTCATCTTGTAAAGACAAGTTTGCAATATTATCTTCATCAGTCGCACCATTAACATAATAGACTCGATGTCCTTCTGGAATTTCATCATAAAATAACGTGTAAATAAAATCCTTCAGTATTGGAATTCGATTGTTATCTCCTTCCAATTTCACACTGATCTTATAACCCACTGGTGTTGCTTTACCAAACGATTGTCCGTTTTTGAAGTGTGTCACCATCCCTACCATTTTCCGTGTACAGGTTACATTTAGGGTGAACATAATAATACTCATGCTCTCTTGCGTTTGTCATTATTAAATTCTGTGTCATTATTCTTATAAGAGATCCATTTGTTTAATTGAATACCTGTTGAGCACTCAATTAGACATTTGATAATATATTATATATAACAATGTTGAAGTTACATAATATAACAAAAAAGAACCTACAAAAATAGCTACCGTTCTCGCAGGATTTGATAACAGGTATTGATTTTATAAACAAATCGTTCTGGTAAATTTACCTCCATAAATCTCTTTCATTTATTATACCAACCTATAAAACATGAGCTTGACAAAACATCAGGGTTTGAAGATCCTGCTTCAGTTTCATGTTATATCTTCTAAATTACATGTGACAGAATAATCTACTGACGAGGAAATCGCAGTTCCTTTTATTAACGCAAAATCCAAGCGTGTTTTGCTTAAAACTCCTCTTTCTTTGCTAGTTGATGAAATATACCAGTAAATTTTGAAAAAAATAAAAGAATTTACCGAATCAGGTTCTGGTTAGAAGTTTGAGATGATTACTGAAATTTTGTTTGACACAATGAAATATAACGTATTATGCGGTAGATCATATATTGACCTGCGACAAAAAAAAAAAAAAAAGATGTTGTATTGACGTAAAAAAACGTTGATAGTAAATGCTTCCAGTCTTTCTGCGATGTTTCCAGCAAAAAGTTTGAAAAGCAAAATAATATTTCAGTCAACTTATTTGGTCTTGACGAGCATGAAAACGTCTATCCAAGATATATTTCTGAAACATCCTCGCAATCGACAATAAGCTTGCTGTTTTATAAAAATCCCTACGCATGGATCAAAAACTTCAACGGACTTGTTGTTAAACTGTACAGTAAACAAAAGAGTAAGTACTTCTGCTAGTGTTTGCGCGGCTGCTCTGAAATTGAAAAATTACAAAAGCAATAGAGTACTGTAGATGTACAACGAATAACAATGCCAGTTGAGGATGAAAACATTCTTCGGTTTGTCAATCATAAATATTAACTTTATATTCCTTTCGTTATTGACGCCGACTTCGAGTGTTTACTTCAGACTGTGCTTGACGCAGAAAATAATCCAAACTAACTGAGCACAATAGAACTCAAAATCATGTGCCGTGCTAGGTCGCGTGCAAGACAGTATGTTGTATTGGTCTGAGTTTATCCAAACCGATTAAAATATATCGCTGTAAAGATCCAGCTGTTTGGCTTCTCAACCAGTTGATTGGCGAAGTTGATGACATTTAATCGTGTAAGAAGAATCGTTCCAATCATAAAATTAACAGTCCAACAAGAAGCTAATCACTAGCAAGCACACTTTTGTCATATTTGTGAAAAAAGCCTTTGACACAGAACGTGTATAACCCGCACATAGTAGTACAAAAGTACGTGATCGTTGTCATTTGACCGGACAATATCGTGGAGTTGCTGCTCACGGTAAGTATCATCTAAAGTTTCATGCACCAGATTTTATTCCATTTGTTCTTCACAATTTCCGAGGATTTGACAGTCACATTATCGTAGAAGCTTTTGGTGTTCCTGAAATAACGTCTTGTTTAAAACTCGATAACGTAATCAAGTATATCCCACATAATTTTGAAAAGTATATGCCGGTTACTGTAGGTAACTTGCGTTTTTTGACAGCCTATAATTATGGCAGCATCGTTACAAGAGCTGGTGAAAGTCTGTAGCGAGTTTTATAACCTACAAGATTGTTTTTGTGATAAAGTAAACTTGTTAACAAGAAAAGGAACATTTCCATACGAGTATCTCGATGACTGGAGTAAATTTGATGAAACGTCTTTACCTGACAAAGATAAATTTTATTCACAGCAACAACAAAAAAAAAACGAAAATATAAATGATGATATATAAATATGCGCAACATATTTGGAAAGAATTCAAATGCAAGACATTTGGCGATTATCATGATTTGTATTTGAAAACGGATGTATCATTGTTGGCAGATATATTTGAAAGCTTTCGAAAAGTGAGCTATAATAATTAAGAATTAGATCCTTGTTGGTATTGCTTCTGAGTTATCTTGGAATGCTCTGTTAAAGTTTATTACTGTCGAGCTAGAAGTACTGACCGACATTGACATGTTTTATTTTATCGAAAAAAGACATCAGACGCGGTATTAGCGTGAAAACAAAAATTTTCGGAAACAAATAACAAACATTTGAAAGATTATAATCCTGAGCCTCCATCGAAATACATTGTTTATCTAACACAAATAATTAATATGGTTATGCAATGTTAGAACCAATGCCATTTGGTTAATTTCATTGGATTACACCGGGAAAATTTCTGGCGGAAACAGAAAAAAAGATGCCTGATTTTGTTTTATATTTTGTTGAAGTTGATCGTGACTATCCTACTTTATTGCATGATTTGCACAACGATTACCCATTCTGTGTGGAATCAATGATAATCGACTAGTTTGTTATATCAAGAACAACAACCAAGCATCACCAAGACAAAATTATGTGGTAATAAAGCTAGTCCCAAATTTAATTGATAAGCGAAATCATCTTTTTCATTATAAGGTTTTAAAACATGCAATACATGCTAGTCTTGTGTTGAGGAAAGTTCACCGTGGACTAAAATTCAATCTGTCACCGTGAATGAGAGGTTATATAACTCAGACATGTCAAGGAGAGCTTTAGCTGAAACTGATTTCGATAAAACCTTCTTTAAGCTTATTAACAACGCAATCTTTGTTAAGACAATGGAAAATATCGGAAAGCGAGTCAACATCGAGCTGGTTAATGATTTCGATAGTCGAAACAAACTTGTATCAGATGATGATTTTGTCAGTATGAAAATTTTTACTGAGAACCTTGTCGCAGTACAAAGAAGAAAAACAAGTCTAAAAGTGAATAAACCGATTTATGTTGGAGCTTTTGTAATTGATTTGTTGAAGTGGCTCATGTATGATTTTCATTATAAGTTTGTTAAGAAGCAGCGGCCGTCAAGTAAACTACTGTTTATGAAATTAAGACTGAGGTTGTATATCAAGATATCTTTGATAACCGACGTCTGTTTGATTTTTTCGATGATCTTCGCGGTAGTAAATTCCATGATGATACAAATAAAAAGGTTATTGATTAGTTTAAGGATGAAAACGTGTTGCTAGACAATAATAAATTAACAAAAAAGCGAAAGGTTTGCCTCGCAATTTTCTTAAAAAGTTATTGATTTTAATGGTTACAAGCACGCATGGCTTGGGATACACTATGTCAAAACGAAGGTTGAGTTAGAATTGTTGATAACGATCAGTAGTTATTTATTGAAAGAAGAATCTGTAGCGGGATTTGAGTGGTGAGTCACCACCACACTCACGCAAGCAATCCGCTCGTGGACTGGTGCGACAAATCCATTTGGAAAAGTTACATCATGTGCATATATAACAATGACCTGTATGCTTGATAATGATGCAGAGCATGCCTGTTGTTGGGTCAAATGGATTGATCCCCACACATAGGCGTCTAAAAATGCATACGAGTATATAATGAAAAACAGTGATATCAGTTACGTTATGAAGTTGACCTCGTGTACCCGGTTGAGCTTACAGAACTCAATACAGTTATCCGTGAGCGTGCCCGACGAGTGACTATAACCTTACCTGTGTGTGCTAGTGAACGATTCCAGATACAAGTATACGGAATATAATATACTAGTACCAAAAATGTATCGTTAGTTCAACTACGTAATTCACATACAAAACCTACAGCTCCATCTACGATTGGGCATGTGTATATGCAAAGTCATTTTCGCCAGAAACACATGGATGGCGCCCAGCATGCATATGAATACGATCCTGCGTACCATGGCAACCAACCACTTTTTAAAAGATTTCTTTAAATTCATTGGAAAAATAGAATTGCGTTTGCATGATAGGTCTCGGTATTTTCTTCCGTGTGAGGCCTTGTTGGAAACTGAAATAAAACGTATACAGGCAGTGAACATCGAGTAAATTATTGCATCTGTACTGAGGCACCTCATAAAAATTTCACTTATGGGGCTTCAATTGCATACTTTGGTGATTTAGAACTATAATCATTACATGGTTTGTTATCGAATGTAGCCACAAAGTGGCATGGTATTAGCGGTTTGTTTGATGTAGGTTAAAGTGTTCTACCCACATGACTTTCCCCTCGCATGGACGTCTTGCGGTGATGATGTTTGGAAGGTTTAGCTCACGGGTTAGCGTGTACTCGCGTGGAGATGTGAGGGCAAAATCATGGGGGTAGATCGCTTTGCCTAAGTCAGAAATCAAAATCTCATGATGTCATGGTTACAATGAAAGTCTATTATCCAGACTCCATAGAGAAACCATTTTCAATTAACCGTGCTGGATACACAGGATATATTAT